>JAASFQ010000137.1:0-41630 GCA_023333845.1 Globisporangium polare | reverse complement strand
TGCTCTCACTTCTACTGCTGTGGTTGTGGTTTTTGCCGATTGTGCTGCTGCTGCTGCTGTGGTTGCTCGAATTGCTGAGCTTGCGCAGCGGCTGCGCCTCTTGTATTGCTGGATATGTGTCTGTGGTTGCGGACTGTAACGTCTGTTTGGCCACGGGGCTGATGGATCCGCTTAGCCGCGTCCGCGACAAGCTGCTGCTGTTGCTGCTGCGCTTGCTGCTGATGCGTCGTGCGGACGCGCGGACCTGGTCGTCGACCACCGGGTCGCTCGCCTGGCTCCTACTGCGACCAGCGCTGCTCTCCTTCTTGACCGCGGGTGGGGTGTCTGCACGCACGAGTCGCATCTGGATGCGGATGCGGCCGGCGTCTTTCTTGCCGTCTTGTAGTGACACCCAGCGGTCCACGGTTTCGTCCTCGGGCACGTCCCCTAGAGGGACGCAGCAGGCGCCGACCGCGGGGGACGACATGAGCCGCGCACTCTTGACGCGGATGCTCACGAGGTCGCCCATGGGGTCCACGCTCGGGATCTCGAACTTCTCGTTCCACACGGGGCTCGCGCGCGAGTACTTTTGCACCTGGGTCTTGAACTCGCGGACGCGCGTCCCGGCCGTGTTGATCCCACCATTATTGCTGTTCTGGACGTTGTGCTGGGACCTGGACAGGTTCTCCTGCGGACTTGCGCCGTCGTTCGGGGACCCTGCGGACGAGGTTGAGGACGAATAGGACGAGCTGGGTGTTGTGGATGCGGACGAGCCGGATGAGGACGCGGACAGCGAGCTCGACATGAGGAACTTCTTGAACGACTGGCGGCCCTTGCGAGACGCGGCCATGTCCACGTTGCCCACGTACACTTTGCAGTACGTGCCATGGGACGACACCTTGCGCAGGTTCTCGGCCGCATACACGCGCAGCAGCAGCCGGTACTTGACCCCGGGGACCGTGGCCGCGGACGGCAGCCGTCGGGACTTGCGCACGTCCATTGCTCGGTCACTGAGATGGGGACTGCGGACGGACGGACGCGTGGGTGGGTGGTTGATTGGCCTGTGTGTGTGAACAAAGGAGTGAGGCGCGTGGATGCTGATCGCCGGCGTGTGTGTGAGACGTCCCCTCGCTCGCTTGCGGCTCGGGGGGTGGAAGGTTTTTGCGGACGGGGCCGTGCTTGTTGCTCGTCGCGGTGGGTTGGTCGGGTCGCCACGTACGGCCGCTTGCTTGCTTGTGCTTGCGCGCGCCGTTGTTTGTTGTTTGTTTGCTTGCTCTGGTTTGTTGCTGCGCTCTCCACGCACCTGAGTCACACACAAGCAGCAGCAAGCAGCTCCGCGAGAACCGAACACACCCGCTCTCTACGCTACACTTGGAACTTGTATGCCGGGGTGTGGACAAGGGGGCCAGTTGGCTCTCTTGGACGGACTCGGGCTCTTCTGCCCGCACTTTGATTTGCGCCGCCAAGTGGAGACAGTGTTTATTGCAGATTCTGAACGGGCTGGTCGGGATACGATTGCAGCGTATATTGGTTTGGGGAGGCTCGCCAAACGCCTCGGCAAGCACACCTGACGCAAGAATATGGACATTCCTCGAAATGTGATCTGATTATTTGTCACGGCATATTATGTGGATATTGGCATACATTTGAGATTGCTGCTGCACGGAAACGAGCGAGGGAGGGAAAGTTCCTTTCCCTCTTTCACTTCTCAAACGAGGTATTTGCAGTTATGACCACAGCAGCTTATCCCTACACACTGGGTATACACACCCGGTTGCAGCCAGCCTCCTCGTCCACCAAACCGCAGACTGCGTTGCAGGGAAAGTGCGGATGAAGTGGGTTCTCCAGCTGTCGCAACAGCCACTTTCAGGACCATGCGAGACGATGAAAGGTGGGAAGAAGGCTCTTCTTGAAAAAGGAGAAACAGCTGGCGAGATGCAAAAGCGGAGCGCGCAAAGACCAGCCGAATCGAACGCCGTCGTCAGGAGATTAACGGAGCGGGGGTCAAAATCAAAATGCGGACCGCAAAAGGGCCGCGAGTGCTTCCGCCGATCGGCCATTGGCTCGCAAGCCATCTCCACGGAGAAATGCTGCTGAGGCTGCCGCCTCAAGCGCTCGCCTGATTCATCTGCAACGGACCTCTTTTCGCATTTTCCATTGCCGAAGAAAGCAGTGGCTGGTGGCGCCAGAAACAGCAGGCGGCGTGCCTATTGTTGCACGCGGTTCTGCCTGCAGAATCCTGTGACAGTACCGTATTTCGCAAAAAGGACAATCGCGTCAACACTCTCTGGCCTTTCTGGACAAAGGTTATGGCGACCACTGTGCGCGCTTCAGCAGTCAGAAACAACCCTGCGAACCAGCATATTCGACAGCTCGTTGATTTGAGTTCATGCCACCACTTCAGCCTTCATACTCTTTCACGCTTTCCACCTGGCACGAACGTTCATGCTCTGCGCCTGCTCTCTCAAAGCGCATGGAGCGATCTTAAGCTCTGTCGCCGGACGACATGCGCTACTCCCATTCCCGCTCTGCGTCCCTTCGGAGCCCGACTCTCGTTTGCTTGACGAGACTCTCGTGCTGCGTGCCGCACGCTCGGATGTGCTGAGCATCGCTGGCTGCAAATGGACCCCTGCCTGCTCGAATCGCTGTGACTATCTCTGGTTTGAGCTACACATGCTGCACGAAGGCTGGATTCTCGTGAGCCGGGAATACCAATCGAGCTTGTCCAGCGCGTGCGTGTGATGATGCCAGCCGCCCATTCTCCGTTGAATCAAGTCGAGGTGCTCCTACGACACGACACGACACGACAGGCGGAGTTAGTCTTGATTGCGCTGCTTGGTCTTTTGGAGTAAATGAACGCAATGGCATATTCCCCGCTTAACGACGAACCAGCTCTCGTATCTAACTACAGTACTCTCTTGTCGGCTCTGCATTCACCCTCAGCGCGCACCTACAGCTTCTTGGTGTCGGCGTCTGGGGAGGACTACTGCGTTATTAAGAATCACGCGACACTCAACGCGAGGGTCTGTCCGTCTTGAGGTACAGGACGGCTAACCGAGGCCGACTGGCGGTTTGTTTCTGCCAGGCGGTCATCCGTTCACAGTGCTGAGCTCCCGGAGGTCTTGCCATCACCTCGCAGGATACTTGTTGTCGCTTCATGCATTCTGCTGGGTCGTTCGTTTCGAGCTCACCATAGAGCGATTATGGGAGCTCCGCGCATGCACGCGCTAATCCCACAACACAATGGCTCTGTGCCCCCACTGCGCGATTCAACTCGACTCTCGTAGACGCTGCTGTGTGCCGTACGCTCGGTCCGATGCGTTGAGATCACTATCTGCAGACTCACTCTGCTTCATGATTCGTTCGTGGCTCGGTCTCAAGACCTCATGGAGCTGGATTTTCATGAGACGGGTGGAAGGAGTATGGCCCTCCTCGACGATTGCTTCGGATGACGGCTGTCGTCCCATTGAGTCTCTCTCTCGCTCTCTCTCTCTCTGCATGTCGTGTCGTCTCTCGGCAGTCAAGTCGTGCGATTGACATGAACTCAATGGCTCTATTCACCATTGCCCAGTCCAGCGATGAACCAGTTCTCCTATCCAGCCTGCTCATCGACTCTGGCTATATCCGCGGCATATGTACAAAGTTATATAGCAGAACGATAACGCTCCTCTCCTACCTACCTACAGCTTCTTGTAGAGCGTCTCGGTCTTGATGTCGGCGTCCGGGAAGGACTGCGAGCGCAGGAACGACTGCGAGCGCGACTGCTGCACCGGGTACAAGATCTCGTGCGTGAGCAGGTTCTGCGTGTTGGTGCCGTCGTCATTTCCGTCAAACTCCTCGATCAAGTCGAACGAGTCGGACACGCGCGTGACGTACGGCGCCTTGGGGCTACGGCTGCTGTTGCTGCCCTGGTCGTCAAAGTTGAGGCTCGCGCCATCCGAGAGAAAGTTGTCGTTGCTCTCGCCCGTCGGGTCCAGGTACGGCACGCGGCGAGACACGTTCGCCGAGTTGCGCGTGAAGCGCGACTGCGTGCGCCGGAACTGGAGCTGGTTCTCTCCCTGCGCCTGCGCGTCGCCGAGCCCCGCAGCGACGATCGCAGCGGCATCCGCGGCGGCCTGGGCCTCTTTCTGGCGCTTCTTCTCGCTCTTCAGCTGGATCGCACCAGTCTTTGTACTCGCGCAGAACACAAAGAGCACGGCAGTCATCGCTCCACAGATCGCGCAGAAGATGAAGTGCGTCGCCGCGAACGACGGTCGCGCAAAGTACACGATTGCTTCCGTCAGGTGGAACACGCAGAGCGACACGGTGAACAGCAGAGGGCGGCTCGGTGCTGGGAACATCTCCATCGCCGACAGCCACGCCGCACTCAGCAGACTCAGCCCCGCCGCGATGTACATGATGAACAGCAGCGCCTGGACGAACCCGCCTTGGCCGTTCGTCAAACTGCCGGAGATGCCGCAGAACAGCGACAGAAGCGCCACGAATGGCAGGAACTCCTTCAGGATCGTCTTTCGGCGCACGTTGTCCACGAGGAAGATGCCGAACGACAGACCCGCGGCCGCGCAGATCGAGAAGTAGATGACCCAGTTGGAATACTCGGCCTTGCTCGTGTCCCCATCGGTCTCTCTCAGCTGCTTACGGAAGAGAAGTCCCTGCGACATCAGCAGCCCCACGAGCACCTGCAGCACGAACACGAAGCTGATGCGGAAGGCGAGGTTGTTCTCCTTCGTCGTCGACGCCTTGAGCTCTTCTTCGATCGCCGTCACATCCATCTGCACGTCCTCTCGCTGACGAAGTCGAGCCAGCACTTTCCTCGCGTGCTTCTGGTGGTTATGGCGGATGAGCCACACGGGACTCTCTGGCATGAACGTCAAGATCCCGCAGAGGAGAATAGTGAGCGGCGCCGCGACGTACAGCGGAGCGAGACGCCAGTCGTTCGTCGGCTTGGACTCGGAACCCTTCTTCATCGTATTCTCGTCCACGTTGGCTTGCATAATCGCATGCACCATGTATCCGAGCATGCTGCCGAGCAAGAAGAGCACCACGCTCTTCCCGCGCCATCCTTTCGTGCAAATCTCGAAGCTGTACATGAGGTAGTTCATCGCCAAGATCGCTGTTCCACTCGCACCGAGCGCGCATGCGAGGATGATCACGGAGCTCGACGAAATCCAGTTCAGCACCATGCTGGCTCCCATGCAGATGCAGCCGGATACCATGCTCCATCGTCTTCCAAAGAAGCGGCTCAGAAGAAGACTCAACAGCACCGCGACAACCGAGGCGCCAGCGCAGACTGCCTTCAAGTATCCATTCTTCATCCACGACAGCAAGCGATCGTCGCTGGAAAGCGAGTGCGTCACGAAGTATTGGAATGAAGTGTTCACGAAGTTGTCGCTCGAGTCGTTCAGGTAGCCCAGACCATACACGAAGCTGACCATGAAGCCGTGGACGAACCCAGCGACGAGACCGAGAATGATCACGAGCGACGCAGCGACTTCAGATCCCGAGCTCAGAGAACGCGAGAAGCCGCCGCTGTACAGCATCCGAGATTGCAGAATCCGCATGAACGGCAGGAACGAGAGCGCGAGCAGCGGCACAACCAAGAAGACGCCGACGAGCATGTCGAACAGGAACCCGAGCGCGACAACTGGACGCGTCATCGCAAGAGGGAATCCGAACACGCCGTGCAGAGCAAGCGCGAACTGGCAGATCGAGTTCAGTCCCAGGAAGATTGCGCTCGAGAGAACCAGCGACTTGGTGATGTACCAGCCAGCGGCTCCACCGATGATAATGGGCACCACGCCGAGACCACCGATCACGACCGCCATGTACACGATCCCGCGAATCGTCAACACTGTGAGCTTCTGCTTCTTCGCCAGCGTGGACTGGATCACCATTCCGCCGACCACCAGGCCGATCCAGATGAAGATGATCGCTGCGATCAACCAAATCATGTCGGTGAGAGAAAACTCCGTCGTGAACACGTAGTACATCGCCAACGGATGACGGAGCTCACGGATGCAGTACGTCGCTCTGCCCATCGGTCCAAGGTTCGTCATCAAATCGACGTCCGCAGCCCACCACTCGAGCCATCCGTCCTTCGGAACACCAGACGAGTTCTTGTCATCGTCTTCAATCAAATCGTCGTCTTGCTTCACCCGCATCATCCACGCGAACCAGTTCGAGATGTCGATGTTCGTCTTGTTGAGCACCAGTCCATCGGTGTTGAAGAGGAACGGCGCAAGCAGCCAGCAAGCTCCAAGCAGCAGCACCGCGAAAGAAGCCACGCCGTAGCTTTGGGGCGTGCGGCTGTAGGCATCCAACGCCGTGATGTTTGCAGGAATCGAGTCGGGTGATGTGTTGCAGTCGAAGCTAGCAGACTTACAGTAGTCATTGCGCACACCCTCGCCAATCGCGAAGTTCCCGACCATGCCGAAGAGGATCATCACGCCAATGAGCTCTACCGCCTTGCGGAAGTGCGAGACATTGTACTCCTTGAAGAAGTTCACCATCGGGTCTCTCGTGATCGCGAACCCTCGTCCGGTTCCTCGGTACTTGGAACCACCACGAATCAGCGCGACGTCGTAGAAGTGCGCCTTTGTGCCCGTGAGGAAGACGTAGAATACGATGCCGAGTGTCGAAATGAGCTCCAACACGCGGAAACACGCTTCCTTGAAGCCAAACTCGACGATCAGCGTCGCCAGAAGCGGGAGCGTAGTCAGCATGCCGAACTGCAGGATATACTGCGTGCTCATCACAGTGGCCAGCGCGCTCAGGCTGTTCGAAGTCTTCACGGCGCTCACTTGGATTTCTTCGTGCGTAGCGACGTACAACTTGGCGTACGCGTAGATGTACACGCAGAGCACCGTCAGCGCGTTACAGATGTAGAAGCCGAAGTGTCCGTAGAACATCGAGTTCAGGCGGAAGAAGTCCAGGTTGTTCGACATGCGGTGACCTTCGCGACTCAGGCAACTCTCCGCACAGCCGTTCGACAGCTTTGCTTCGAAAGCATTGATTTGACTCAACGTCACGTCTCGACCCTTTCCGCACTGCATGAACTCGACGTGTGTCACCAATCCGCCGCGAAGTGTCACGTTGTAGCCGCTGAACACGTCTTCGGACAAGTTGATGCCTTTGCTGGCCTTCGAGACACCACCACTGGTCATGACGAATGACTTCTCGAACACATCGGGGTGTCCATAGTGCATACGCGATCGAAGAGGCTTGGCGAGTACACGCTGGGTCAACGTCACGAACACCAACTCCTGCTGTGTCATGAAGCGCGCCAACGAAGACGCACGTCCAGTGAACACGTGTTCCTTCATTCCGATGATGGTCACTTCTTCGCCGCTCGAGGTGGCCGTCGCCAAGAAGTTTGGCATCTTCAGGGTCTCTTCGAAGTAGTGCTCTTGGTTCATGTCGATCGTCTGCAGGTACTCTCCTCGGGTGAACGGGAGCGCAACGTTCTGGTTCTCAGGCTTGCCCTCACCCAGGATTGGGTTCCCAGGGAGCTCGTAGCGGTAGACTTCGACGATCTCATCGCCCTCGGCCTTCACAAGGACGCAATCGAAGCGCGTGTTGCCATTGTCTTTGATCGTGTCCACGAAGCTCACGCGCCAGCTCGGGTACTTCTTCATCAGGAAATCAATGTCGTCAGCTCGGTGATCACCCTTCGCCACTTGTTGCGAGTAGATCTGACACCCAGTGATGTAGGAGAACTTGAGCGCCGAGATTCGGCTCATCTCGTACGCCTTCGTGTCTTCGTTCATGCCAGCGACCGCGTACAGCTCGAGCCACCGCAGAAGGCGGATTGCATCCTCGTACATCATCATACCTTGGACAGTGCGCGCAAGAGTCTGTCCTCGCAACGAAGCCCACAGACGGACTTGCACGGGGACGGTCACAATCGCTTCTTCCAGAGTAGCCACACTCATGCGCTCCAAAAAGTTCAGCCATTCTTCAGCGTGGAGAGCGACCAAGTACTTGATGATGCTGAGCTCCGAGCGACCCTTGATTGTCGCCTTCTTGTCGATAGCTTCAAATAGCGGGTTCGAGTGCACAGGGTTCTTCAGCTCGTCCAACGTAAATAGCACCGTCTCACTGTAGTACGGCGTCATGACGGAGAACGACGGCATCGCCTCCAAGCACAGGACTTGCGGCATGTCCATGCCAAGCGAGTGGAGGAAGAAACCCATTCGACGCTTCGCTTCGTCACATCGTGGCAGCGAGTCAGCAACATCGAGGCGCATCAGGATAAACAGACGCGTGCAGCCCGAAATGAAGTCTTCTCTCGCAAATCGAGACGACGAAGCCGAGCTTTCATCGTTTTCGCGTCTATGTGCCGAGAAGAAGCCATTCTGCAGCATCACATCGGCATGGTACAGCGACAGCAGCTGGTGCTTCTGGTACGCGAGGTCTGGCGTGAACTGGAGGAACTTGCAGTTCTCCAGCTGTCGCACGAGGGAGCTATCGTTCAGCATCTTCCCCACGATCTTGAACGTGTTGCGCACAGAGTGAGTGATCTGCCCAACCTGCACCTGGAACTCCAGTCGCGCGCTCTGGTTAGCTGGATCTTCAACTGCAGAGAGGTCCTCTGGTAAATCGAGAATCGTTCCGAGCAACTCCGTGATTTCGTCCGACAGTTCAGGCAGATGCGAGAAATCGATCATTGACACAATGTCCGGGGAGCTATACAGGTGGTCCAGCACGGTCACAGCGCCGCCTTGCTCATCGCCATCGCCGAGCAGCAGAGTGAAGATCTCGCGGAGCAAGTAGAGTCCGTCCTTCACACCGTCCAGGATCTTGGCGTTCTCGAAGTTCTTGACAAGACTCTGCGTGTCCCACTTGTTCGTCGCGGTGGACGAGGCGAGTGTGATAGCCTTGGTCAACGATCCAGCGAGCAAGAAAATCGGGTCTTCGATCTGCTCACCTTTGCCAAGAATGCGGTACTGGAGCATCACGGTCTCACGGTCGTCCAGCAAGTCGTTCAGGCGGAAGTTGCTGATCACTTCGTTCCAAATGATCGCGAAACGCAAGCGCACGTGGTCGATAGCATCGCCTCTGCCTGACATGTTCGTCGTTTCTTGTTGCGCGAGCTTCGCCTGGGTAGTCGTGACTCGGAGATCAAACTTGTCTGGACCGGCGTAAAGCCCAGCCTTGAGCTGCGGGAGTTCGATGTAGTGGCCGAGCTTCATGCGAAGCCCCATCACCAAACCGACAATCGTCTGGTACAGGATGAAGTAGATCTGTGAGTCGTACATGTACACCACGAACACCGGCACCCAGAGCGCGAAGATGAACGCGATGTTGTGGTTCGACTCGATGATCCCGTTGCTGCGCTGCTTGTCGGAGATCGCGATGTCGTAGATCACGATCGATGGTCCGACCAGCGGCTTCACCATGAACTGCAAGTTGAAGGCGAACTTGCAGACGAAGATGACCATCCACGACAGCGCGTACTGGCTGTACGCAGCCCACGGTTGCGCCATCTTGCGTCCGATGTACTGGTGTCTTGTTCCGTCCAACCCGTTCAGGATACGGATGCTCCAAACACCGCGAGCGCAGAACATTCGCAGGAACGCGGAGAACACCACTGGAATGCTGTAGACGACCACGTACAGCAGACCCATGGAGAGATACGTGCCGTCCTTGCCGCCGCCGTGCAGCATTGTGCTCTTGGAACCCAGAAACGCGCTTTCACTCGGAGAGACGCTCACCAGTACGAACAGCGCGAAGAAGAAAGTGTGCCAGAAGAGTCGGAAGAACACACCCACGACGAGCCAGGCGTTCTTGTAGATGCGCATCCCGAACAACCACATCTGGAGCCCCACTTTCATTGCAAGCAGAAGCGTGATCGTGACGAAGATCGAGTAAATCGAGTGCGCGCGGAGGTCGGTCTGGCTCGTGCTGAAGAAGTTCCCGTAGAAGCGGAAGCCACCGGAGTCACCATTATCGGCGCGGTACGAGACGTACACGAACACAAACATGATGTGGAACATGACGACGAGGAAGAACCAGATCCGGAAGAACGCCAGCAGCGGGTTGAACACGCTGCGCTTCTCCTTGAACGTCTTCGAGTCGTGCACCTTGAGCGCCTCAGCGACATTGAGTTCGTCGAAGTCCAGGCACCCAGGCAGCCAGAAGAACTCGTTCACGTCATCGTAGTTGGTGACGTCTTGGTGGTCGAGCGGCCTGGCGCCTTCAGGGGCCGCGGCGGTGCGCATGATCGAGATGACGTCGTAGATCGGGCGAACGATCTTCGTCAAGTAGAACCCTTCCTCGACATTTGGCAGGTACTCGACCTCGTCGAGCTTGTTCGCCATGCTGTGGTACAGGAAGCAGATACACTCGGGCATGAAGCGCATGTTGCCGGCCTCGCCCCAGATCAGCAAAAAGAGCGCGAGCTGCTTCTCCATCACGAGCGCGGTGGCCGCATCGTCGACGTGCTGCTGCTGGTGCTGCACTTTCGCGGTCGCACCGGCCAAATACGGCTTCGTGCGCAGGAACTTGCACCACCAGACGTAGTTCTTGAAGAACTTCTTGTGCACGCGCGCGAGCGCGACGCGCGTGGCGGCCACGTCGCTGAGCGTGCTCCCGCGGATCTGCTCGTGCTGCACGCGCAGCTGGTAGTTCGTGAGCCAGTACACGAAGTGCTCCTTCTGGTTGTCGACACTGCTTTTCTGGAAGCCGAACTTGGCCTGCAGCGTCTCGAAGATGTCGGTCGTCGTGGGTGGCGGCGGCGCGCGGCCCGCGGGCGGCGTGCCCGAGTCATGCTGGCGGTACTGATGCTGCTGCTGCTGGCCTCCTTGTGGTGCCGCAGAGCCCTCCTTGATGCCCTGAAGACCGCGGAAGGACTGCAGGTGCGCGAGCGCGGGCTCGCTGTCCACGCGGATGTAGTTGGACTGCGCGCGGCGGCGACTGCTCTCGCGGCGCTGCATGCTTGACGGACGTTCGCTCACTCGCTCCTCAGTCACACACACACACACAGAGGCAGACGGTCGTAATCGCAGAGAGAGAGAGGCGTGCTCTTGCTTGTGGGCGTCCGTGCGGTCGTGTCCAGTGCGGAAGGCGTCGGTTGAACTGGGGAAATCCGCGAATGAAGAATCGCCGTTGTTGTGTGCGCGGCTGGCTGTTGCAGAAGCGGATCTTCGTATGGCGATTTGTATGGGAGAGCTGACAAGGTGCAACCCGCGGCGGGTTATAAATCAGTGGGTGCACCCACCTGCGTGACATGGCGTGTGACTCGTTTCTGTTGTGCCGCAGAATATCCTGGAGAAGCATTTTTGTATGAGACTTTGTATGCAGATGGGTATACACACGCAAGTGGGTATACTGGACGTGTTGTGTGCGAAACGGGTGCATTTCGTTTGCGCTGGAAGAGGGAGCGTCCCTCGGCCATTGCCACTATCAAGAGGATCGTGAATTTCAAAGCGGTTTGCTATTGTTTTGTATCGAGAGCGAAACGATAGCAAACCGCGACAATTTTCAAGAAAGGAGACACAAAAAAGAAAAGAGCGTTAAAAGAAAGAAGACACTGCGAGAAGAAGAAGGCTGCGACTGCGGACGCATTTCTGAGTCGCATCATCGCCACCAGCCAGCCAATGTGAAGCCTCCACCGATGAGATGGCTACACAACGGTGAGCGCGATCCTTTGGCGAGGAGCCGAAAGCAAGAACAGTCGCGGACTGCAGTAAACAAGTGGTGCTCGCGTGAGCCAGTTCGCCGACGGCTTCAAGCACCGACGCCCAACGCAAGCAAGCGACTTGCTTCCTGTCTGGTATCCTTGGCGAGTGGAGCCACGGATCAGCAAACTGACTCAGGAGCTCATTCACACACACACACACTCACACACACACAAACACAAGCAAGCCACGCAGAGACAATCGCCCCCAGCGTCAGTGCTTAGCGTGCGACGTTTCCACCCACCCCACCAAAATCGGAAAGCGCAGCCACCACCACCTTTGGCGCAAAAGGAGATTCGCGCAAGCTCCTGCTTGGTTGAACGGTGTGCTGTTCGTTCCCAGCGAAATGCTTGTTGCTGCACGAGGTGTGCAGCAACATTCGCAAGCCTGTTTGCCTTGCGATTGGAAGCGGCAATGGTGGAGAAGGCGCATGCGCCAGGGAACACCAGAAACACATGGCTGGATCGCTTTTCCTTCCCAGATGTGTGGTTGCTCGGCTCGGCCCCGACGGAAACTGGATTTCTGGCTCGGCGTTTGCCTCTTCGTTTCCAAGTGCACAAGCACACAACAAATGCAGCTGGAATCGTTGATGGGAGAATTGTGAGCCAATCGTGATCTCTCTCACTTTTTTCTGTTTTTCCTTTGCAAAAAACTCTCCGAAAAGCTCGTTTTATCAAAATGGACAGCTCAAAAATGCACAGCATTGCGCTTTCCAGCAGCCCGTATTGCAGTAAATTATTGTGCAGAGCATCGTTTTACCGAGGTTTTACCCGCACTTGCAGTTTGTATGCTCTGACTTCCTGTTTAAAACACTTTCTAGTCAGTTCCCCCAAACGAAAAAGTAATAGACACAGCAAAAGGAGCAGCGTGTCAAACAAGCAGACCACAGCCGCGCGGAAAGCCAGCAGCAGGCCAACAAGCGAGCGAGCAAACGCAAGCGAGCGAGCACGACGAGCTGCAGCCAGTGCAGATAACGAACAAGTGAGTGCAGGCGGCCGACCCCCCTTCCCCCCCTCAAAGGAGCATTGTTGTCGCTGCGGCCGAGAAGGTAGAAGAAGTGCGCGCGATGGATGCAGGATGGCGTCTCTACATCGCATCTCGATGAGATCCCATTCTCACGATCTGTTCTTTATGCTCTTTGTGTCCGAATGCTTCCATAGATATCCCTTCTTCCATTCGCCCGTCCGCAAGAAGCAGGTCAGCGCGTCTGGAGCGCCAAACAACAACAACAACAACAACAACTCGAAGCGCAAGACACAACAAGAACAACACAAGGCCAGCAAGCAAGCAGGCCCATAGGAGAGAAAAACACAACCCATGGCGAACATGATGAGGCAGATGACGCTGGCGGCCGTGGCGCTGCTGCTCGTGACGACCGCGACGCTCAGCGGCGTGCGCGCCGAGGACGAGTGCTGCAGCACGTGCATCGGCAAGGTGTCGTCCTCGGTCTACGACTACGACCCGCTCGTGTTCGCGCAGTGCGGCGCCAAGAACGTCACGCGTGTCTGCTGCTTCAGCTGCGGCAGCCTCGGCGAGCCGCAGTACGGCGACACGATCTCGTACGCGAGCGACGGCACGACGCCGACCGTCAAGACTGGCACGTGGATCAAGATGAAGTGGACGGACGTCAAGAACGTCACGTACGTCGCGCTCAAGGAAGGACAGAAGAAGACGGTCACGCCCACGATCAGCGACACCGCGGCGACCGTCAAGTCGGGCTACTTCATGATCTGCGCCAACTCGGTCGGCAAGGTGATCTTCCGCGGCTGGGGCGACAACGCCTGTCGCTCGGCCTCGCTCGAGAAGTCCGTCACGGTATGTCCTGGTGTCTCTGTGTGTAATGCTGTCACGGAGCTCTTGGATGTGTGGTGGCTGATCATTATCTCTTGTGCCATTCATTTGTGTTTGGTTCAAACGAGCAGGTTCTGCAGGGCGATGCCGGTGCGAGCTGTGAGTCGGAGCCGTCGGCGCCAGTGACGACAACCGCGCCGAGTTCCTCGTCGTCGTCGACGGGCTCGAGCTCCGTGGACACGTCAATCGACGAATGCAACGTCAGTCGCGCGACGATCAAGGTCGTCGACGGTAAGCATTCTTTCTTCATACTTTTATCTTTATGACGTCCCAGTGGGATAAGTCTGGAGGCAGCGATGCTAAACACTGTGGTTTCATCATTATCTGTGCGGTGTCCAGGTGTGAAGCAGTGCGTGTGTGTGTCGGACTGGGCCGGAGCGCCGGCGTGCGACCAGATGCCGACGTGGAAGTGGGTCGTCACGATCGGTGGTGGTGTCGCCGCGCTGGTACGTCCATATTTGCTTTGTGAGCATGTCAGTATTCTCAGTGAGCTCACATTTCCTTCTTGCTCTATGAATGAACCACAGTTCTCGATCCTTATCTCCGTGCACGCGTTCATCAAGAGTCGCGAGAAGAAGCGTCTCCAGGAAGAAGACGCAACGACGCCCCGCCTGGGCTCACGCAAGGACGACGTGGAGATCCTGCAGATCACCCCTGACCGCCGCAGCCATGAGATGCCGATCGTCGCGGCGCCGTACTATGGAAATGGAAATGGGAACAACGGTGGCGGCGGTGATGCCTCTGTGGCGTCCGCACCGCAGTACGACCGCAACAGCCGCGTGCCGTCCTACCCGCCTCCAGCGGCGCCGCAGTACGCCGCTCGTGACAGCCGCGTGCCGTCTTATCCGAAGAAGGCGGACGAGCGCGAGTTCACGCTGTAAACCAAGCGATCAAATCAATCGACAGGGGCAAAACAAGGCAGGGAGTCGCGCGCAAAGTAGGCGCGCGGCGGTAACATAGAGATCAAGACAAGACAGGCAGCCAACCAACTTCAGCACAGTCCACAAGCCACAAGAGCGACGCACAGTTCCAGAGAATTGCGGAACGGCCACGACATGAAGGATGATGAATGAAATTATATGGGAACGCATTGAGTTGAGAGGCGGCTGCTCAAGAACGCACAAGAGGATCAAAGCATCGAGTGACCGCGAGCGGCCGAGTACCATTGTGAGCAGAGAGAGAGTGAGAGAGAGAGCATGGCGCTTGGATGGATCGACAGAAAGCAGTGAAGACAGGGAGAGAAGAAACAGAAGACGAGAAAAGTGGCAAGCAGTAGAATATTTGGGATGCATTTGGAAAGTGACGACTAACATTTGATCAACAACGATGAAGAAGAAATCCATTTGAGCTCGAGACGAGAAGAGGCATTCAAGTCGTCGACTGGCTAAGGACTGCGAAAGGTGTCCGGTTGGGCGAAGTCTGCAGAAGCCTTCGCAGCAGAAACCCTCACAGAGATCACAGCGGCATAGCAGTTGGCGACTCTCTTCTGGACATTTCCGAGCAGCTCGGATTTAGGCGGGCCTCTATAATCCGTACTTAAATGGGTCAAGTTGGCGCCAAAACAGCCATCAAGTCCCCTTCAATTTCGATCATCGGTCCATCAGTTCAATTCATTCGTCAAGCAGAGTCAAGCAAGCGTTATCACAAGGCTCACGGCCCTCCTCCCACCAGCTCGCAACACCTTCTCGTAGCTGTAGTCGCTAATGCCCACACCAACGGGCCCTCGCCAGCGGCTCTCGCGCCGCGCCAAGCTCCAGGGCGTCGACTACGCCGTGCTCTCGTCGGGCCAGCAGATCCCCGAGTACTCGAGCGAGGACGACTCGTCCGAGGACGACAAGTCCTACGGCGGCGGCAGCAGCAGCAAGAGGAAGAAGAGGAAGCGGTCTGCGCGCAGCGATGAGTTCACTGGAGACAGCAGCCGCACTACTAGCATTAGTAGCAGCAATGCCGCTGGCTCAAGCAATGGGGCAGCGAAGCGCAAGCGCAAGGCGAACGTGCCCGACGACTGCTTCATCTGCCTTAAGGAGTCCAGGAGCCCGTTCATGCAGTGCGAGATCTGCTCACGGTGGTGCGTTGGCTTATGTGCTAGCACTAGCTGCGTAGATCTTGAGCTACTTGTTGAGCAAGCTAAGCTTTTGTGTGTGTGTGTGGTTATCTTAGGTACCATTATCGCTGCTGGAAGCCGTTCGAGTCTGCGTCCGTGCTCGGCAACACGAGCTGCCACGAGGTGGGCCCAACGCAAACTCCCCTCACACTCTTTATTATGAGCATATTAACAATCTACACTCTATGTAAACCCGGACAGTGTGTCGAAGGCAACAAGGCCAGTGAACGCCTCAACGCCAACGCACCACCGCCAGTCAAGCAGAAACTCCAGTCGGTCAAGGATTTCGTGGCCCTCTTGAAGAAGGCCAAGAAGATTTTGGTCGTCGCTGGCGCCGGCATGAGCGTCTCGTGCGGCATCCCGGACTTCCGCTCCAAAGACGGCATCTACGCCATGATCGAGCACATGGACACGCATTTCCCTGAACCCGAGTGCCTGTTCCAGATCGAGTACTTCCGCCAGGACCCGTCGCCGTTCTTCCAGCTCGTGCGCAACGTGTTTGCTCACTCCCCCGCACCATCAAAGACCCACCGGTTCCTCAAGATGCTGCAGGACAAGAAGAAGCTACTGCGCCTGTATTCGCAGAACATTGACGGGTTGGAGGAGGCCGCGGGCGTGACCAAGTACATCCCGTGCCACGGGAGCTTTGCCTGGTCGAGCTGTATGCGCTGCAAACACCGCGTGCCGACCAGTACGCTCATGGCTGTGATCCAGGCGGGCGTGATCCCGACCTGCTCGAAAGACGACTGTCGAGGCGTGCTGAAGCCCGAGATCACGTTCTTCGGCGAGCTGCTGAGCGACCACGTGAGCACGAGCGTCACGAAAGACCGGCTCCAGGCGGACCTGCTGCTGGTCATTGGCACATCGTTGAAAGTGTCGCCAGTGGCCGAGATTCCGGGCTTCCTGCCCAGTCACATCCCGCAGGTCGTGATCAACAAGACCGCGTTGAAGAAGAAGAAACTCAAGAGCAACAACAAGAAGAGTGCGTCGCCCGGTGATGAGAACGAGAACGAGTTTGACCTGACGCTGCTGGGTGACTGCGATGACATCGTGCAGTACATCTGCGACCTCGCGAGCTGGGACCTGAGTGGCTCGAAGGAGGAGAACGGGAGCGAGACGAAGAATGGCTCAGAGGTCGTGGCGATCGGTTCTTCATCTGAGGAGGACGAATCTGAAGACGAGAACGACGATTTCGAACCTCACGTCTACAGAAAGCAGAAGCGCAAGACCATTGTTAAGCAACCACCAGTAGCGAAGAAGAACACGAAGAGTCGCCGCGTGCAAGTGATTGAGCACGCGGACAAGCGCAACGTGCTCTGCTTTGGCGAGTGCCACTGCGCGAAGAAGCTGGACGACCGCCACAATGACGACAGCGACCACACGGCCGACGGGTTTGTCTGGTAAGGCTACCCATGACCTGTGGACCGAGGTGGCTATTTTTTTGTATGTTGTGGGAGCTAACCCCGTCCTTGTGCTTGATTTGTTGCTTGTGTCAATGTGCTGCAGCGACGGTTGTGGCGAGTACTACGACGGCCGCACGAACGTCCAGACGCACTACAGTTGCGAGTACGTCAGTCTATATGGGCTTGGGCTTGGAATGTATGGGAAGTAACACTACTGTGCTTGCTATTTGTTTGCAGTGACTGCTTTGACTTTGACCTGTGCGGTGCCTGCTACCCGAAGAAGAAGCACCACGACCACACGTTCTCGAAGCTCTCATAAAGATACACAGACAGAGCAAGATAGGCAGGTAGCTAACGAAATACGCACACACTTAGATAGGAACAACGTCCATCTGTGACTGCAATGCCTTGGATTGTACTGCTGGGCCTATCATACGGACGTGACGTTCTCCCACGAGTTGGGCTCGTACAGGCC
The DNA here is from genome assembly GCA_023333845.1 of Globisporangium polare. NCBI lineage: Eukaryota > Oomycota > Peronosporomycetes > Pythiales > Pythiaceae > Globisporangium > Globisporangium polare. Next base: position 24,140 of record JAASFQ010000137.1, on the reverse strand, counting down.
GATCATGACGCCGTCGGGCGAGCGGACCGCCGCCACCTACACAATGCACGCAGCCATAGATAGACAGCCGTTAGCATTACGAGGTACATGCCATACACACTATCGTAGACGTAGCAAGTACCTTGCCGTGCGCCGGGTACTTGATGGGGCCGTCCATGATCGCCCCCATCATGAGCAGCCGCGGGATCGTGTCGCTCAGGTCCTGGATGTCGAAGTTCAGGAACGGCGAGTAGCCCGTGCTGCACGCCGCCTCGCTGCACGACAGCGAACATGATACACACACATACCCAAACACATCAGGAAGGCCCTAGCATACCCGACACCGTCATGGACCAGCATGCAATGCGAGCTCGAGTGAGCACGAAGACGCACTTTTGCGCGAGCTTGATGCAGAGCGGCACGCCCGCCTGGATGTCGAACTCGGCGAACGACTCGGACGAGCGCAGCAGCTTGAGCCCGAGGCCTTCCTGGAAGAACTGCGTCGAGCGCGAGAGGTCGCGGGTGAGGATCAGCACCTGGCGCAGCCGCATGTCGTCGATGTGGAGCGAGGTGCTGCTTTTGTGTTTTTGGCTGTCCAAATGCTCGTCTGCTTCGAGCTCGGTACAGTTGACTGCTGGATCAGTGGACTGCAGAACTGTATCGCTCATATCCGCAGACTCTCGATTGTGCTGATTCTCATTGGTTGATATAGACCGCCAAACCAGTTTCCAAATCATTTTGACTTTCTTGGCTCGGACCTCACACATGCAATTTCAGCTCAACCTCGCCTCTTCAACTCGCAATTTCAGCTATCATAAACAGCAGACAAACTCGAAAGATCGGTGAAGGTCTTCCTGAGCAAAGCCGAATACAGAAAGGAGCGTCGTGGTCTGTCTGGATCAGCCAGCGCCACCAAAGCCAGAACGAACGCTACTCCAGCAGTTCTGACATCGGCCACGATCTCCTGGGTCAGCCTTCAACACAATGTCTCGAAACGAATTTCGTGGTGTGATCGGTAGCCTCCAAAATCGCGATGGGTGCATTTTCAGGCTGGCTTCCTTTCGGAATGCCTCTTTGAAACCGAGTCCCGTCAGATTCGTTTGGGCTCGCCCGGTCTTCATCTTGATCGACGCAGACGAACGCTTCGAGCTTGTTGGCTGAAGTTTCAGTACTGATCAACGGAGGTGCAATGGTGAGCTGATGTGAGTGCGAGTTGGTGCGAATACGCGAGTTCTATTGGGATGATTTAGTGATAACATACAGAAGAAGACTGACGGTAGGTACTGTGGGAGACAAGCACAGAGAAAACGGGTACGAACATGGATCGGAGTCGCGGGATTTCAAACCACAGCAGTCTCTCTAGTGCTGCGCCACCGCGAGAACGATTGAGGCGATTACACTGGCGACTCCGACTGAGAACGAGGCCGTTGTCGCTTCACGAGGTCCGGCGGTGCTGGTCGTCGTCGTGTTCTTCTTCGCAACTGACCCGGCCGTGGAGGATGCGGATGACTTCGATGCCGAGTTCTTGGTGATGTCCTCAAGTCCTTCGATGGACGTGTCAACACCAGCAGAAGCACTCGTGCTACGCGATGAAGCCGATGAACCACCGATCACTGGCGCGACGACCTTGCCGTTGCCCTCTTGCGAAGCCGAAGAGTCAACCGTCGGCGATGGGGTGGTGCTCGTCTTAGGCGCAGTAGTGACAGGGGACGGAGTTGGCGTTGGAGTTGGGGCGGGCGTTGGCGCTGTGGTGGGTGCAGTGGTCGTGATGGGCGCAGTGGTGCCGGCGGCGCAGGTCATCGCGAGTTTGCTCTTTTGGTACGCGTCGTTGCACTTCTGCGTGCCTAGGCAGACGTCGGTGCTCAGGTCTTCCACACAGAGCATCCAGCACCGGTGGCCCGCGACGCTCTCGCTCTCGCACTCGCAGTTCTGTGCGCAGAGCTTGACGTCGTCCGTGGCCTCGTGGTTGCACGTGACCTGGCACGACTCGATCATCTTGGAGGTGTCGGCGCCGGCCTTGGGCGTGCACGTCTTGGTCATGCACTTGTTGTCCGAAGCCTGCAGGCGACGGTTGGGAGGGCACGCGACGGCGGCGAAGCCCAGGTCCGCGCTCGTCTCCATCAGGTACCGCGTCGTGTGGTTGGCGTACTCGCCGTAGGACAGGCCCGTATTCTCCATCACGTGGTCAGCTTTGAGCAGGATCATCTTGCCAAACCAGGCGCGCAACACCTTGTGCTCCTTGGCGTCCACGTCCGCGTAGCTCAGGCCGCGCGGGAAGCGCATGCCGTGCATCACAGGGTGCAGCTTCGGACTCGTCTTGATCCACTGGTCCACACCCGAGCCGAGCATGAGTACGAGCTCGTCGGCCTTTAGCACAGGACGCACGGTCTTGCTCTCGAAAGTCTTGATCACCAGCCCGGCGTCTTCGCTGCGCGTCTGCTTGGCGCGCACCTCACCCGAGTCCGCCACGTCAAAGTATTCGGGCGCCGTCATGGCGATCATGAGCCCGTTGTCCGTGTGCATCTCCAGCGAGAGCTGTGAGCTGTCCTTGTACGAGCCGTAGCTCGAGAGCTTCCGCTGCTGGCTCGGGGTGTTCTCAGCCGCCTGGTAGGCGTGGAAGTGGTCCAGGTGCACCGAGTCCTCCATGAGCTCACGAGCCGTGAGCGCCACGTCCGAGCCCGTCTGGATCTGCAGCGCCTTGGTCGCGTCTAGAGCCTTGCCGACACCGACCACGGCATCTTCCACCAACTGACTGAATTCGTGGTACACCTCGAGGTACCCGGGGCAGTGCTCCAGCGTCTCCTTGCCGGACTCCTGGAGCTTACGGCCAGACTCGGTGCTGATCGTGAAGCGCTTCGTGCCGTCCGTGAGCTTGCGGAAGAGCAGGAACTCGGCCTTGTTCTCCTGGGCCGTCACGGCGCACGCCGCAGCCTTGGCTAGGTACTTGGCGCGCAGCGACGCGTAGTTGGGCACGTTCTGGAGTGCGACGATGCCGTCTTTCTGCATGGCGCCAAGCAGCGCCGCTTGTGATGATGAAGAAGTGAGCGCCGTAAAGTCTACAGCTGGTACGGCGTAGTCTTCCAGCGCTGGCGCCGCGGTGCTGCAGACGCTGAGTGTGGACGCAACGACGGCCGCGATGCTCAGAGTCGTCGAGAGTTTGCCGAGGAACACCATCCTGGAAGAGTTCTGGGGAGGGTGTGGACGGTTGGAGTGCGCTGGGCTGGGTGGATTCGAGAGTGAGTGAGCGCTTGTTCACACGAAGAGCTCAAACCAACAGGCGGGCGTATCTTCTCGCGAGCAGCTCCGGTCATCCGTTCGTTCGTCTGTAAAAGAGCTCCGCGGAAATGAAATGCTGGCTCGAACTCGCTTCTGCCAGCTGCTGGGAGACTATCGTACAGCATACCCTCTCTAAATGATAGACAGACAACGCAGGTCTCCCCACGCTTCCAAGCTCACGAACCCTTCCACATAGCATAATCAATCCCGCACTTTCTCGACCTCGCGACAAACCAGATGGCCACCAGCGACAGCAGCCACCTGGCGCGATTAATTCCTTGAGTCGCCCTCCGAATCCATCCATCCATCCGACAGGCTCTTCATTCACATGTCAGCGCCACAGACCGACAGACACAGTCCCGCTCGTTCGTGCTGTTGTCGGTTGCTGCTCACAGCGCTTGTGGCTGCCGCCGCGCCTCTGCATCGCGGAGGAACGGAGCCAGCGACCCGTTGAGTTTGCTCCCTCGGACTCTCCACGGGCGTTCGAGGCATCGGAATCGAACTCGCAAGCTGACCTCGAGGCTCTCCTCTGGCTGTCTGGGCGGACTGGATTTGTTAGTGGTCTGGGAAGAGCTCTTGGCCTGGTACTCTCCGTGGTCTGGTTGTGGAGCTCATCAGAGGGATAGAAGTTAGCAGCTCCTCCTCTCATCAATGTAAAGGAACAGCAAGCGGCCAAACAGCTCACCCGAGCGGCTCTTTGGCTCTGACAAAGGGATGTGGATCATATTTTTATGTGTGTGCTTCACCATGTACGTGTCCGACATTCGCGACGTCTTCAGGTGATCACCGCCTGCTTTCACGCAGCGCGTAAAGCTCGAACTTCGTGCTGGCGCGCCGCGTGCCTGCGATCCGGTGTCTCGTCTTTCTGTAGCCATCATGTCCTACCGTCCATTCAGCTCCAGTCCTCTCTGACTAGTTCATGTGCCTCCATGATTCTCCATCCAAGCGTTCGTGTGCCTCACCGAGCCAAGAAAATCGTCCACACCCAAACGCAGTTGTGTCACGCTAGAAAGTGCAATGCTCACTTACTTTCCGCATGCTTTTGCCCGACACCGCTGACACCACGTCTCAACGCCTCGCTCGCCGGGATACCTTGACGAACTGCAGCGCGATTGTATCTCTTTCTCGTTTCTTCTCTGTAATTGCTGTCTCGTGTAGCTCGCACTGTCGCCACGCTGTCACCCTCCCATAACCTTCCACTGCACTCCGATCTTCTTGTGCTTTACTGCGCTGTGTCTAGAGACAGAGCTCCAAGTACGTGCGGCGGTAGGTGTTGACGCCGTCGTCGTCGAGCATCGGATAGGCGGGCGTGAGCGCGTCCTGCGCGTACATGTAGAGCGAGTTGTAGATCTTCCAGTAGACCTCGCGCACGCGGCGCGCCGGGTGGAAGAGCCCCTGCAGCACGTACTGCAGCACCACGTGTGGCCCCAGCGCCACGCGGCAGCCCTCCACGGCCTCGAACACGGCGTTGATCACGTGCGGCGACGTCTCGAAGATGTTCGGCCAGACGTAGTTGAGCAGGTGCACGAGCGCGTCCTCGCAGCCGAGCCCCACGACGCCCAGCGCCAGGTGCTTCACCGTCGTGCACGCCGTCTGCCGGTGCACGAGGTCGCGATCCATGAGCGCGTCCTGCAGCAGCGGCGTGACCGCGTAGATGTAGTCCTTGCCCATCTCGCCAATGTACTCGAACATGAACGAGAATGCCTTCAGCACGCCGTTCTGCACGTTCAGCTCCGGCACGCGGTACTCGTTCATGAGCGCCGGCACGACCGTGAACGGCGAGCACGTCTCGGCCACGATCGCGATCGCCACCGTCGTGCACACACGGTTCTGGCGCTCCTGCACCTTCAGGTTGTTCAGCAGCGTGTGCAGCACGTCCTGCGGCCCGATCGCCTTGGCAATGTACCCGAACGTGTTCACGGCCGCGCGACGAATGCCCTTCTTGTGCGCCTTGAGCATGTCCAGCAGCTCGAAGCAGATGCGCATCCACTCGCGCGCAGACACGAGCTCAGCACCACGATCCGCGATGCGTCCCACCAAGTCGATGCAGTTCTCCTGCACCTTCTCGTGACGGTTCTTCAGGATCGGCGTCAGGCGCGGCAGCAAGTCCTTGATCGGCGGCGTCATCTTCGTCATGCCGATCACATTCACGATCGCCTTGAGCGCGCCGAGGATACTTCCCAGCACTTCCGGGTACTCCTCACCCAGGTACTCGTAGAGCACGACACCCATGTGGCCCATGAGCTGTTCTTGGTCGCACGTCTTCATCACCACCGCAATGCGGTTGATCAGATCCGCGGCCTGCATGCGCACCTTCGCCGGTTTGTTATTGAGGCGCCACTTGATCGTACCACAGATCTGAGGCAAGTAGTTCTTCGCACGGATGCCCAGCGCGTTCACCACAATGCCAAAGCCGTTGAGCATCACGAACGTGTCGTCCGACGTCTGCTCCTGGAACGCGTACAGGATGCCGTCGATCAGCTTCTCCTCCAGGTCTGGGCCAATGTCCGTCGCGCCCAGGTTCGAGATGATCTTCTGGATCGCCTCCATCACCATGCGCCGGTACGGCTCGCTCTCGTCCTTCAGGTCGTCCACCACACGCGAGATGATCTCGCTCGCGCCAACATTGTTCGCCAACTCCACGGTCGTCTCCACCAGCTGTCGGTAGTTCCTACGGTCCAGCGCCATGCGACGCACCCAGAAGTGGCGGAAGAACTCCGGAAGGATATTCTCCTTCACGTACGCCGCCTCGACACCCTCCGTCGACACGCACTGCTTCACCACCTTCAGCACAATCTTCTTCATCTCCTCGTCCGGCGACTGGAACTCGCGGATCAGGATCACCATCACCTCACGTGTGTAATAGTTCGCGTAGTGCGCGTCCATAAGTGGGATAATGAAGCCAATCGCCTTCAGAAAGGCAGCAAGAACCTTGCCGCGGTGCTGACGAATCCCCTTCCACAGTGGACGCAGCACCGAGTCGAATGACTCGATACCGTACGGATGCGCCGACTCCGCCAACGCAGCAAGCGCGAGCGCAGTGATCGTGCGCACCTTCTGCTCGTCCACCAGGCCGTGCTCGATGATCTCCACCAGGTGCTTCAAGTGCGGCAGCACAGCACAGCCCATGAGGATCGCGATCTGCTGCACAATCTTGATACCTGTGTGACGCGCCTGCCACGACTTGCGCGACTGGCACACCGCCTTCAGGAACGGCAGCAGCGCTGGGATGCCCAAAGCTGAGGCTACAACTGCAAAGGCGCGGGCAGTCGTGTTGCGAACGTACTCGTCTTCATTGTCGATGTCCGGTCGCATGGTCGAGATCATCGTCGCCAAGCCCGCAGCCTTCGCCAAATTGGAGATGATCTCGCGACCTTCCACACGCGCGTAGTAGTCTTCGTCGATCAGCAGCGGCTCGATCACGACCAGGATCTTGTGCACGTACGGGCGCACGAGATCGTCAAGCTTGTATAGCACACGGTCGATCACCTTCACGAGCAAGTGACGCTCCTGGTCCTCCAGCGTCGGCGACATGAGCAGCGGCAGGATCTGGTTGAACAGCGGACCGGCGCCAAACTCGCGCGCCTTGTCCGTCATCTGGCGCAGCGCCGTCTTTCTCTGCGGGGGAGTGCCATTCTTGATCTTGAGCAGCAGGCGCATGATCTTGCGCTCCTTGGCCACTTCAGGGTCGAGTCCTTCTTCGTCCACCTCTTCCATGAGCTTGCCAAAGTACTGGTAGTCTTCCGGCTTGATGAACGGGATGCCATCGCCCGATGGCGTCGCCGCAGCGATACCATAGTCCTCGCGCGCGGGCGTCGCCTGCATCGCGAAGCCAGGGGTCTGTCCCATTGGAGTGGGCGTCGCCAGGAGCTTGCGCGACGGCGTGCGAATCGGCACGTAGGACGCTGGCGGGTCCAGCACTTTGTACCCAGTCTGTGGGAACATCGCGTCGAGCTCGTCGTCCGCCAAAGGACGATTCCGCTCTTCGATCTCCCGCTCCCACCGCATGCGCTGCGCCATCTCCGGCGTCAAAGCGCCGCTCAGGATGTCTGCTGCGATCGAAGAGCCACCTGGCGTCATCTGCACACTCTTGCGTGGCGTCGCATCCGCACCACCACGGTCTCCAGCGACTGGCGTCTCATCCCAGCGAGAGCGCTTGCCTCCGGGCGCTGGTGTCACACCGCCAGCTTCGAACGAGACAGGCGTCGCATCCCATTTCGAGCCTGTCGATAAGCTACCCGTTGCGCCGTGAACTGGCGTGGCGTCCCACCGGTTCTTCTTCGCGCCAGCCGCTGGCGTCGCATCCCAACGCGAAGATCTCGACGGCGTCGCTGCGGTCGACGCGTCACTGGCGCTCGCTTCGGACGCAGTGTCCCACTCGGACTCCTCCGCGTCCGTCTTGCCGTCCACAGAAGAAGCCGTCGTCGTCGCGTCCTCGCCAGTCGCATCCCAGCGCATGCGCTTGCGCTTCTTCTTCGCGCTATCAGCGTCGCCTGCTGCCTGCTGCTCCTGCACTTTCTGGCGCAGCTCCTCCTGCTTTTCCTTCAGTTCGGCCTCCTCCTCTTTCTTTTGCTGGATCTTACGGATCACCTCGGCGCGCTCGGCGTCCAGGCGCTGGCTCTGCATGATCTCCTTGTACGAGCGCTGCGGGGTCTTCCCGTCAAACACGTCGCCACGCTCGGGCGAGAGCATGCGCTCGAAGCGGCGCTTGCGGTAGTCGTTCTCGCGGTCCACGATGCGCGTGTTCACGAGCCCCGAGCCGTTCTCCTCGCGCGATGCTGCGAACGGGTCGTAGTTCTCGTCGATCAACCCATTGCCGTTGTCGCTGCTGCTCTGCTTGTGCGAGGCCGCCTTGGGCGCCGCCGTCTCCGCCACGCCGCCATCGTCGTCGTCGTCGTCTCCGTCCTCCACGATCGTCGAGCTGTACGCCGCTGAGGGCCCCGCGCTCCCGTAGATGTCCGCGTCGAACTTGCCTGCGGACGTGAGTCCCACGCGCTCCTCTGGGTTGTTGTCCGCCATTCTCTTTGCTGTTCCTGTTGTGAGCGAGAAGGCTGCTGCCTGCTGCTCTTGTGTATGGAGACGCTGCCGCTCGCTGTCTTATTCGCGCTGACTGCCTCTTGTGCTGCTGCGCCGTCGCGCGATCTCTTCTCGTGCTGCTTGCTTCCTCCGCTCTCTTTCCAAAAGGGCGTTCTCGCTTTGGTGGTGTTGGCACCCTTTTCGCGATCAAGCAAAGCGCGAGGGGGACAGAAAGGGTAGTGTCCCTAGAGTCATCTCTATTGTAGGGATATAGCCCGGATGTATCATGTCATGTTTGGCGGATTCTGATTGGCTGCTCTCGTGTACATTTGAGAGAGTGGATGGTCCTGCAACTCTCTTGGTCTTTGTATGCTCTTGCAGCCGTTGTTTCTCTCTCCGCTTTCGCCTGCGAGAGCATACAAAGAGCAAGACAGCTGCAGGACCGTCCACTCCCTGATGTTAACACATCGCAAGCACAGATACTGCCATACTTGATACACTGTGATAGTCATTGAGGACATCGTCCAGGCACGCTACTGACTTGAGGAGGTTTGCCGTGTCGGCACGTTTCCTTGCGACGCCAAATCGCAGTTTCCGTTGCCGGCGATCGGATTGGCTGAAAAGAGAGAGAAAACCATGGAAAGAAAAGACATGCGCGCGCACTTCAACGTGTCTATTTCTTTCTCGCTCGGACACAGACACACTCGGTCATTCGCGAAAACGCCCCCGAGAGCACAAGAAGACCGCAAGCAAGCAGCAGCGACGAACGAAGGAGGATGGCCGACGCCGCGATCCTCGTCGAGACCGCCGCGCCGCTCAAGGACGACGCGGGTGTTCAAGTTGCCCCGAAGGAGCACGACAACCAGCGAGAAGACGATGGTGGCGACGACAACACGGACGACGACGAGCTGCACGAGCAAGTGCACAACAACAACAACAACACCAATGCGACGGACATGGGCAAGAAGAAGAAAAAGGGCTCGTTCCGCATCCTCGGCACGTTCGCTTCGCACCAGATCGAGCAAAGCAACAACGATAACGACAACGGCGAAGAAGAAGACGACCCGATGGCGTGGGCCGACCTGGAAGAATTCGGCGGCACGAAGAAGACGCTCGAGAAGAAGAAGCCCCTGCGCAAGCTCACGCCCGAGGAAGTCCGCGAGCAGCTGCAGGAGCTGCACGAGATCGAGCGCCTGATGGAGGACACGCAACGCCACAAGAAGCCCAAGCAGGGCATGATCGACACGATCGAGTGGCTCAAGAAGCACAACGAGGCGGTGGAGGCGGCCGCCGGGTCGAACCAGAAGAAGGTCGAGCGCTCGTCGTCGTTCGTCAAGTCCGTGCTCGGCTTCTTCTCGTCTGGAAGTCGCAGTCGCAACGGCAGTCGCAATGAAGACGACCCCACACCGCCTGCTAGTGCTACCGCCGGTGGCATCCCAAACAGCAACAACCTCGAGCTCAGCAGCAGCCTCTTTGACGAAGAGTACGAGCATTTCGCCAAACTCACGGCACCGTGGGGCCAGCGCGAGCTCAAGTGCGACTGGACGCGCGTGGGCTTCGGTCTCCTGAACCAGTCGATCCTGTACGACATCGAGCGCGTGCGCGCAGTGATCACCAAGGGTGAGCTGGGCAGCGCCACGCCGCAGGCGATTATTGCAGTGGCCAAGTGGCTCACGCTCTTCGACCAGCACGTGCACGACGTGATCACGCTCAAGGAGTATCTTTTGGAAGAGCGCACGGTGATCGCGGGCGTGGGGTACAAGGTCACGACGATCTATGACTCGTACAGCGATGCGCTTAATACAGCGCTCGAGAAGGTGCACGAGGACAAGCGGTACTTGGGCGATGCGATAGAGCACGCGTTCAGCGAACTGGAGGCGATCTTGAAGGACGAAGTGCTTGCGGTGGAAGAAGTGATCTCGCAGTCGCTCACGGAGGAGCAGGAGTACGAGGCGCTGAGCTGCTTGTTCCACCACCTGAGCGACGAAGAAGGCTGCGGCGTGATCGTCGCCAAGCTGCTCGGGTGGATGAAGCTGCACATGGACGAAGCGGACGTGAAGGCATTTCTCGCGATCTTCGACCACGACATGCAGGACAAGCTCGCGGGCGAGTGGATGCGCCACTACGCGTCGTACCTGCACCTGCTGGACGAGTTCGCCGCGCATTCCGAGACGCCCATGACGTTCTTCACGTAAGCTGAGCGAATTGAAACCTGCCGCTGGGGGATCTATCTATTCCTGGTGCAAAGTAGGTTTTGGAGAAAAGATGTGGCGTGTGTGTTCATGTAGATCAATATCGTATCAAGTGCGTGTGTTCAATCAACGTGCTCTGTATCAGATGGAGGGAGTTTGTCGTTCCTCGTCCTTTTCATCCAGCACCTGGGCTTCTAGCTGTTGAATGGCGCTCGATTGCTAAGGCTGCTGTGGGGTTGGTGGTGGTTAAGCTGCTGCTGTATGTAATGATAGGAATGCAACTGGTTCGCACTTGCTGTCAAAGAACCAAAGAATCGCGATGAGGGCTGGCGCTGGTACCTTTTGTGCAGCTGGCGTCGGTGCCTCTAGCACGAAATGCCGTCCAAGTCCACAACACGAAGCTCGACAGCAAGTTCAGAATGCTGCAACTGCAACGATACAGGCGGTGACGCCGTCGCTATTAACGCGGCGCTTGCAACGATACTGCAGTAGCGGGAATGACAAATGAAAGCGCTGCTGACTCTCTTTGAGAGAACCAGCATGCACCCACCTCTCGTTTGACAGCCATCGATCGACTCTTCGCTGATTGAGCAAAAGCAATGCTATCAACACCACTCCAAGACCTCTCTGGAAATCAAACTGCCACACATACATGCACGATTGCCGACGCGATGGACTCAAGGTGCAGGAGGTTCCAAGTCAGACGCACTGCCTTCTGCAGTCTCAACCGCCTGCTGCTCTGCGATCTCTTGCAATTTGTACACGACCGACGAGATCCTCACGCGCTTCGACGGCTCCGACGCACACATCAACTCGATCAAACTCCATTGCTGAACACCCATCTTGTCTACTGGGCGAGGCGGCAGCGCGCCTTTCTTCACCTTGAGACGCACCATCACGTCCGACGTGGTCCCCCAGGGCGGTCGTCCCGTCACAGCTTCTAGAATGCACATCGCAAAGCCATAGATGTCGGACGCCACTGTCAGTCGGTCGGCACGCAGGTACTCGGGTGACTTCCACTGCTGCGCACCCTGCCGCTTCTGGTCCACCTTCACTTCGGCGCTGTTCGGGATGCAGCTCAGCCCAAAGTCCGTGATCTTAGCTTTACCCTCGTCGGTGATCAGGATGTTGTCACACTTGAGGTCGTTGTGCACGATGTTCTGCTCGTGCAGGTACTGCAGTCCCAGTGCGACCTCGTACAGCTTCTGCCAGAGCTTCACCTCGTTCTTGTCACGTGCCAAGTACTGACTCAGCGTCCCGTTGCCAGCGAACTCGCACACGAAGTAGCGCTTGCCGACGTGGCACGCGCCGAACAGCTTGATCACGTGCGGGTGGTTCAGCGGATGCCACACGCGCAGCTCGTGCATGAACATCTCGCGAGTGTACTCGTCGCCATCGACCTCGTAGCCCATGAACTTGACCACCACGGGGGTGCTGAGCCATCTGGCGACGTACACTTCTCCGAAAGCGCCGATGCCGATGGGCGTGTCTCGGTTGTACTTGAGCTCGTGGATCGGGATGAGCCACGATGTCCCTGTGGTGGTCGTCTCTGCGCCGCCATTTTCGTCATGGATATCGAAGCGAACCTGCTGGAACTTCTGGTTCAGCGTTGTCGACTCGAAGCGGAGGATGTGCACGGCTTCGTTACGAGCAGGTGAGCCTTCAGGCTCGTTCCCAGTCTCCAGTCCAACAGAACCGGGGAGGATACTGTCAATCGTAGGATTGCTCAGCGTCCAGCTGTGGATTGGGTCAACGCCGTGAACGGAGAGGAGGCCGAGCAATTCGTCGATCTCTCGGTGAAACACATGGTTTCGTAGCGACACGTTTTGGCTCTTGGCCACCTGAAGCACGGAGGTTTCCGAGACAGCAGTCCTCAGGAACCGGTCAAGGCTGAGCAAAACGTGGCAGTAATTCTTCACGACGAAATCACTCGGCTTCTTGTACGTTTCTTGAAGCAATCTGTAGACATCCTGCAGTCGATCGAAAATGTGACGAGCCGCCTCGCGCGAGACGATGCACCTCTCCGTCTTATACTCCAGCTTCGCCAAGAAGTTCCCGATCGAGCAGGCGAGCTCAGGAAAGACGTGCGCTTCGAGATTCAGGGACTGGCCTTCGTTGTTGCTTTGTGCAGTGTTCCGCTCGAGCTGGTTCTTCGTTTGTGACGCAAGTTGCTTCAGATGCTCCACAGCCATGGATATCCTCACACGCTGCGATGGATCGTCCAGCAGCATCCTCTGGATGAGAACCCACTCGGAAAGCGTGCAGCTATCAGGACGACCTGGACGATATCCATATGCCACCTTGACTGCAATTTCGGCGTCACTTTTGCCCTCTCCCCACGGAACCGCACCGCTCATCGCTTCGAGAACGCACATGCCGAGCGAGTACACATCTGACGCACTCGACGGCGCAGCACCGCGAATGCGCTCAGGTGACATCCAGCGCACAGACTCGGAGGTAGTTGTTTCTTTGCTTCCGTTTCCTGCTTTGTCAAATGGTGATTGGCTGTCACCACAACCGAAGATATTGATCTTCGCGGAGCCCTCCGCGTCGACCCAGATGTGATCACACTGAAGATCCACAGCGAACATGCCGCGCTCATGGAGGTACTTGAGACCGCGAGCGACTTCGTAGAACTTTCGCCACAGTAGATGCCGGTTCTCTCCAGCTGACAGGTACTCGCGTAGACTCGCACTTGTCACGTTCTCGAACACAGCTGAGTATGGAGGGCGGAGATGTGACGCACCAAAGAGCTTGATCACGTTCGGATGGCTCAAAGAGCTCCACTTGTCGGCATCTTCGATGAAGTTCGGAGGGGACGTTTGGAACTCTCTGATCATCACCGCTGAGCCCAGCCACTTGCCCTGGACAAGTCTCGAGATCTCTCCAGACGCCTGCGCGTTCACGTCCACGTCGTCGAGCTCGTGTGGTGGGATGAACCATTCTGGCGTCGCGAATGCTTCAATGTTTGACAGCGTTAGAGCTCGGGCGAAAGCGTGCTGGAGTAGCTGCAGCATGTCTGGACTGCACTTGCTGGAATGCGTGCTGATCTCGTGCTGAAGGAGTGAGATCGCTTCGATCTTGTCTGCCTCTTCTTTCAGACTCGGCAGCAACTTGGTGTCATCGTCGATCGCTCCCCGGTATTGCTCGAGTAGTTCGAACTGCGCGGCTGCGACAGCGGATTCCCAAGCGACACCAACGGAATCGAGTCGCTCCAGCCCGGCCATCTTCTCCAGAAACGCCACTTCTGTGTGGATGTCTTCGAAATCGTTTACAATGACTCGGCTGGCAACAAGACGTGAGAAAATGCTCCGATCCGAGCATGCAGCCAGCAACTTCGCCAAACGAAAGATGAGCATGACGTACTGGAGCACTGTGCTTCGATCTGCTTCACGTGGTTGGTTCCTGCAGTGATCGTGTACTTGAACAAGCCGATCGACGACGCCACTCCACAGGGCTTGGAACTCGTGAACCTTCTCGTCGCTCCTCGCCAACGCTTGAAGTGCTGCGCGGATGAGCGACACTCGAGAGTCGGACGAATCTCGAAAGCTCAGATGTCCACACTCCAGCAGCAGAGAGACAGTACCCATGTGGCCCCATCGAGCTGCACAACTCAATACGGTCTCTCCGTTCGATGCTCGATCATATGTCGATGCACCATCTTCAATCAGCACTCTCACCAAATTGAAATGCCCAGAGGTTGCAGCCGCGAGCGCCGGCGTTTCGCCAGACCCATTGAGAGCATGAACCGAGGCACCACTCGCGAGCAGCTTTAGCACAACATCTGTGCGGCCGGCTCTGGAAGCAGCAATCAGCGGCGTATCTCCGTTCACAGTTGAAGCGTCGATCTTGACGCCACATTGCAACAGCTTCTCCACAACAGCGAGATGACCGTGCTCAGCCGCACTCAGCAGAGGAGTTCCACCGTCCTTCGCAGCTTTGTCCACGTCAGCGCCACTTGTTACGAGCAACGTCACCATGTCCAAGTAGCCCAGTCGAGATGCAGCGTAGAGCGGAGTTCTTCCGTCGTCGGTGGCACCATCAACATCTGCACTCTTGGACAGCAGAAACGAGACAACCTCGACACGCCCGCGTTCAGCAGCAGCATACAGAGGTGATTGCCCGTTGCTCGCTGCCACGTCCATCTTCGCATCATTGGCAAGCAGCTCTCGAACAATGTTCAGGTCTCCACTCTGAGCGGCAAAATGAAGCGCAGTTGACCCGTCCGTCGTCGCCAGGTTCACACCAGCCTTGTTCTTCAACAGCAGTCGTACAACCTCGAGATGACCATTCTTTGACGCGACATGGAGCGGGCTCTCGCCATCCACTGTCACCGCGTCGACTTGAGCGTTTGCTGCCAGCAGGATTGTTGCAACCGCGTCGTGTCCAAACTGAGCAGCAACACAGAGTGGCGTTTGCCCGTCATCCGCCGCTTGATCCGCGTTTGCGTTGCTTTGAAGAAGCAACCTCATGGTGTCCGGATGGCCATTTTGCGCAGCGAAGAACAAAGCGGTTGCTCCTTCATTTGTTGCTGCATCGACCGACGCTTGATTCTTCAACAGCAGTTTCACGACACCCACTCGTCCATTTAAAGCAGCAACGATCAGCGGCGTATAATCGCTTTTCTCCGGCATGTCCGCCACAGCATCGTTCTTCAGAAGCAAGCGCACGGCCTCGACTTGCCCGTACAGTGCTGCCATGAACAAGGGAGTCGCACCTTCGTCTGCTACTGCATTCACCGCCGCGTCGTGCTCGATCAGCAACCGCATGACTTCGACGTGGCCACTTGCTGCTGCGCGATGCAAAGGCGTCTGGAGGTCGTTCGCTGCCGTGTCGACACGCGCGTTCTTCTCCAGTAACGCTCGTACAATCTCCACGTCCCCACGTTCGGCTGCACGATGCATGACAGTCTGACCATCCCTAGTCGCGGCGTCCACTTCAGCGTTGGCACGAATCAAAAACATTGCCACGTCTGGATGCCCGAAATGAACAGCAAAGTACAGTGGTGTGCCACCGAAGCGTTTCGTTTGTTCGATGGCGGCGCTCTTCTCGACCAGCAGTTTCACGACGTCCAAATGACCCTTGGCAGCTGCGATGAACAGTGGGGTCTCTCCGGATTGGGTGGCGAGGTCGATCGATGCATTGCTCTTCAAGAGCACTGACACGATTTCCAAGTGGGCACTGCGGGAGGCTTGGTACAGTGGTGTGGCTCCAAGGTTGTCAGAAGAGTTCGCAGCGGCACCACGCGACAGCAGCATCCGTACGATGTCTGCGTGGCCATTCCGAGCAGCTGTCGATAGCGGGGTTGTCCCATCATAGAGTGCCATGTCAACTTGTGCGTTGCGATCTAGCAGCAAACGCACGATGCCAATGTGACCATTTGTTGCTGCGATGAGAAGCGGGCTCAGATTGTCGTCTGTCGCTATGTTCACCGTCGCTTGATGGTTCAGCAGCAGATCCACGATTTCCAGATGACCCTCCCCCGACGCAGCATGGAGTGCACTCTTTCCGTCGACTGTAGCCTTGTCCACTGAAGCTTGGCGGCGAAGAAGGAAGCGCACCACCTCCGCATGACCTTCTTGAGACGCAATGTAGAGCGGTGTCACTTCGTCGTCACTTGCGAGGTCCACCCCTGCGTGATGATCTACGAGCTCGCGCACGATTTCGAAGTGGCCCCTGTTCGCTGAAGCGTAGAGCGGCGTGCGTCCATTGCTCATTGCCTTGTCGACTGTAGCTTGGCTCTCTAGAAGGAAACGCACCACTTCCAACCGACCTTCTCGCGACGCATAAAACAGCGCCGTCCTTCCTTCGTCGTCCGCTTCCTCCACCGCGGCGCCATGCTCCAGCAGTAGTCGCACAACAGCCACGTGGCCGCTCTTGGACGCAGTCAATAGTGGCGTAGCGCCTTCTGCGTCGCGAGCCTGAACAGGGTTCTTGTCAGCGTCAACGCTGTCCTGGCTCTCCTGCTGATGCTCCAGCAGAAGAGCGCGCACGCGCTCCTCGTCTCCGTCGCGGCATGCGGCGTGGAGCTCGTTCGCGGGCGTCGAGGTGACGTCGTCGTGCGCTCGCTTCGACTGCTCTTCTTGCTCTTCGCAGTCGCAGTCGGCGCTCATGGCGTCTCGGGTGTGGAGAATTATCTGCGCATGCACTGATTCGTGCGGGCTCAAATCTCACAGAAAGAGGGGTGTGGGTGTTACTTCATCGTTGGTGTCGGTAAATGCTTAAGGAGGGTATTTGTAGCCTATCTTAAAGAGGTTGAAGCAGAGTTTCTGTGAGGTAGTCTTCAGCAAAGCTTCAGCCATTGCTCGACCGATGACTCTGCTTGGACTCGTAGCTTTTGCTTCAGACTCGAGCGGGTCGACAGTAGCACGCCTAGTTGAACAAGGGGCTCTTCGGTGTGTCCACGTTGCGTCGTTTCCTGTCGTCGCTGAGCTGCCGGCGCTCGGCTTTGAGGGCTTTCCGAGGTTGACTTGTTCCACACGTCGATATTGGGGTCGTTGTATGTCCTGCAGCTGGGACCGATCGTCCCCGCGGGGACCATTTCGTAGTGGATTGAAGATGCAGCGTCCTCAGAGCCTCGTAGCAACGCCTGGAGAAACGTCGTCGTGCCAGTCTCCAAAAGTCCGACCACGAGGGCAATCGCGCGCATATTCCTTCTTATTTTGCAGCTGAGACTCGTGTCGTGCAGCTCGAGTCTATGACCGACGATGAAGACAACTGGAGCCCTCGGCTCTCATACTTCGACCGTACCGAACGATATGGGTTTTGCTGCAATGTCGGGAGTCTCAGTTGCCGTGGGGCTTGTTCTGTGCAGATACCGTACCGTTCGTTCCCTGTCGTCGCCGTGAGAAGAAAAGAAGCAATCGAGTGCAGTGCCTTCTGCTGGTGGACTCTGCTGATTATGTAAAACGCGTTCGAGAGAACAAAAGATAGCCAACTCGTGCAGAAATAGCTCGAGTTGACCGAAAGATGCGAGCTTCGGCTTCAATAAGTGTTCTGGGAAACCCAAGACGCTGCTCGCTCGCTCTTTATGCTCCCTGAGAGCTGCGATCTGCGTCCGCATGGTGGCGCACGACTAATTTGAGAGCCGCTTGAAGTAAGCAGCGGTGATCTTATGCTGACCGCCAGCGAGCTCTGCTGCGTCGCCCTCAGAGTCCAAGTTGATCTCTGCCCTCACCACCGTTGACAGAAAGTGCAAACTCCTGAGTGATCCGATGCCTCACAAGCGCACCGTAATAAGGTGGGTGCTCCTCGCCGTGAACGTCGCGTCGACGGTGCTCACGCTCTTCACGGGACTGCGCGAGAACCCCGTGGTGGTCTTTGTGTCCGGTCGGTACGACCTCATTCGCTCGCGCTTGCTCGAAGGTCGCGTCAACTACAAGATCGTGCGCGACGACCTGCTCGATATCGACACGCTCGTGAACCTCACGGACGTCGCGAACAACTACCGCTTCTTCTCAGCGCCCAAGCGATCCCCGGACAACCTGGGCGAGGACCGCAGCACCTGCGTGCGCGTCAACTCGATGAACGCGACGGTCATGACGCTCAACTACGACGACTTCTGGGGCAACGGAGCGCGTCGCGTGCAAATCTTCCTCTACAGCATCTCGGCGCCGCAGTGTGCGATCATCAACTTCCAGCCCGAGTGGTACGGCAAATGCCTGCAGAGCCACGGGTCCAACGCCTCGCAGTGCCACCGATACATCCTCGACAACTTTGACGACCTCCAGACTGACCGCCTCGTCCAAGTCGGCATCGAACAGGACTTCGGTGAGCCCGGCGTGCCGTTCCTCAAGTGCCTCGGTCGTCCCGAGCGCAGCTTCCGCTACGTGACGGACCTCATGGTGCACCAGTCGTACTGGGCTGGGGGCAGCTACCACGTGGAGATCCAGAGCAGCAAGTGCGTGGCGCAGCCGATCCTACGCAACAGCGACATGAAGTACGGTCTCTTCCAGGTCGAGCCGGCGGACCATGCGGCCGACGTCTTCGTGGCCGTGGACAACAGCGGCTGGGTCGCGTCCATCATCGTGGTCGCCTACGGCATCGTGTCGATCGTGATGATCGCGAGCGGCGTGCTCGCCGCCGTGGTCCAGTCGAGTGATGTACTGTACCTACCCATGGGTACGCGCTTCCTCAAGGAGTCGCGCTTCTTGCGGTACATCCTGCCATCCATGTCGGTCGCGACGGTGGCCACGGACGACGAGAACGCGATCATCAGGTTCAAAGGCTCACTCATCATGGCCTCGGACGTCTGGATCAACCACTGGCTCTACGTCATCCTGAGCATGCTCGAGGCGCTCGTGAACCTGCGCATGACGTACATCGTGCTCGAGATGGGCACGTGGATGCTCAACAAGCAGGTGAGCCTCACGAACTTCATCTTCATGTGCTCGGCGCTCACGCGCATCACGTGGATCATGTGTCTGCTCCACTCGCTGCTGCGCCTGGGCACGAAGCTCGCGCTGCGAGGGCTCAAGACGCTCAAGCTCGTGCGCGTGCGGGCGCGACACAACATCGAGTGGTACGTCGACGCCTCGGCGCTCTTCCTGGGCTACAAGATGTACAGCCTCCTCCTCTGTATCATCCTGTACGTCTTCCTCGCAGTGAACGGCCGCACGACCTTCATGAGGCCGCAGGCGTTCTACAAGCAGGGAGTCTACGGCGGCTCGCCCGAGATCGCGCAGTTCTGGGGAAACGAGATCATCTGCGACCTCACGGTCATCCTCTCGATCCTGACGCTCGGCGGTATGCTCGTCGGAGCGCTCATGCTCGCCACACCCTACAGACACGCAGTCAACAACGGCTTTATCCGGTTGCTACAGCAGCGGTACGTGCTCGTGGGTTGGGACGTCTTCGTCGTGATGGAGGCGCTCGGGATCGACCCGTTCAACCCGAAACTCGTCGACCAGGGCACCGCCATGACGAGCTGCTCCGTGGGCTCCATCCTCCAGCAGCTCTACCAATCCGGCCCCAGTGGCCGCGTCCAACTGGCTGGCGACTACCTCTTCCACGACAACGGCTTCTCGAAAGAGCCCATGCGCTTTTCGTACCCGACGCGGAAGGCGCTGGCCATGGGGCTGCTCCAGAGCAAGCGCGCCTCGGCGGTTTCGACTGCCAAGACCGGGGGCTCCAAGCACACCGCGGCATCCCACGGAGGCGTCGCAGCGGAACCCAAGATCGCCCAGTTCACCAAAGGCGGTGGCGACAACCAGCCTAATGACAGCCAAGTGCAAACGAGCATCTTCGACCGCCGCCTGCGCGTGTTCTGCGAGGGCAACTTCGGCCGCCTGCTGCTCGTGGACGAGCGCGAGCCGGGCAAGTACTGCAAGAGCGAGGCGGGCTTCATGGAGTACGTCGTGCAGGACGCGCTCTCGTACGCCAACATCCTCGACATTAAGCACCTGCTCGGCAACGACAAGAAGCTGCGCATCAGCTGAGCGACGTTCTGTGTATATCATTCGTGCGTGTATCTTGGCCGATATCCGCTCAGCTCAATGTCCGAGAATTCCGGACTTGGTCCTGGAAACTTCACAGCCTCCGTCTTGAAGGAGGGGACGCTCGCGCGATCCGACATTCTCCATTCAGATTCCCGCGCAAGTCGAGACAGTCCGGCTCAGAACCTTGAAAGAGCTTCCCGAGTTCCCAGCTGATGCTGCTTGGTACTACCGGTGAGCAGTCCCGTTGTTGCTTCATCACTTGGCTGAGGGAACGACGCGGCATTTGTCCACTTCTCGAATCCGATCCGAGCCATCGCTGATCCCACCTCCCGAATTCGAATGTGCTGACTTATGTCATATGAACCAATTCAAGTTCGCACTTAATGTGGACTCAGCGGGCCATGTCGCACTTTTGCCATCAACACGTCCTTTCCATGCGTTACGCGTTCATTTCCCCCTGAGCTCAGCACCTCATAAGCAATAGACAGACAAGCGACGCCGCGATGGAGCAGCTCAGCAGCGGAGGCGATCCGCAGGCGGCGGCGCCCGTGCCGGACGTGCTGCTGGACGGCGACCGCCTCAACATGCTGCTGGACCTCGTGTGCGCCGACTACCTCACCGCGAGCTACGCGAGTCGCGAGAACGGCAAGCGCGTGCTCGTCAAGGCGCTCGAGAAGCTCTACCTGAGCGTGCACGCGCAATCCCACGCGGCGCCCAAGTCGCACAGCGCGCTCAAGCAGGACCCGTGGTTCGCCGAGCGCGTGCGCACGTTTCACGACGAGCTGATGGGCGAGTTCGCTGCTCAACGACACGCTGGTGGGAATGGAGCGCAGAGCTTTGAGCCACCGTCGCCGCGCGTGATGGAGGACTCGCTTGTGCGTGAAGTGCTCAAGCCCAAGCTCGTGCAGGTCGTGGACGAGATGTGCAAGGAGCGCGACCGGCAGCTCATTAACAACGGCAGCAGCAATAGCAATGCGGCACAGAACAGCGCCACTGCCGCCTCGCGCTCGCTGTTCTCGGGCTTCGGCGGATCATTTAACTCCGGCACTCCTGCTGCTATTGCTGCTGCTGCTGCTGCATCAGCAGCTCCACCGGTACCGCAAGTCATCGGAGCTGGGCTCCCAACTGCTGGAGAGATCCGCATGGAGGGCTGGCTGCGCAAGAAAGGACAGCACGTGAACTTGTGGCGCGAGCGCTACTTCATGATCCGCTCGACACCCAACGGCTCCCACTACCTCTGCTACTTCCGCAAGAAGGGCGAGAAGGACCCGCGCGGTTGGTACGTGCTTGGTCCGGGCACGACCGTCGACGAAGTGCGCGAGTCGCCTAGCAAGATCGAGACGAAGAAGCTCTTCACGTTCCGCATCCGCCACATGGCGCACGCGACCTCCGAGGACGTGGAGGACGCGACTGCCGGGTCGTCTGGGATTGAAGGCTCCTCACTGTCGCTGCCGCCGTCGTTCACGCCCGCGCGAGCCAACAGCCAACACGAATTCCCAGGCTCACCGGACAACGCGTCGGGCGTCGACCACGACTTTGACCCGAAAGCCAGCATGAAGAAGATCAACACGCGCCGCTTCCGAAGCCGAGCAGCAGCTGCCGCCGCGGCTGCGACAGCTGCCACTGCTGTCGTGCTCACTGGCGGTCTAGCGGGCGTGGGCATTGGGATGGGCATGGGCATGAGTGCCGCCGCCGCTGCGAGTGCCGGTGCTGCTGGCGCTCTGATCGCGCAGAACCGGAGCAAGGGACCCATTGCGCTCGCTGCCGAGTCGCTTGAGACTGCGGTCTGGTGGCGCAACAGCATTCTCGAGTGCATCGCCCAGGCGGAGGAGCAGTGGAAGCGGTACCTGAACTGGTACATGGACAAGGACCACGACCAGTACGACGTTGACGGCAACAACACGCGCGTCGGTGGCTTTGACGAGTTCGTCGACGGTCATCATCCATCGTCTACGTCATCAGCGTTTGCTGCGACCCCAGGGGCAGCGCCACCGGCGTTCCTGAGCGCGGCAAACAGAGGGCAGTCGCTGAGTACCTCGTCGTTATCGTCGTCGTCTGGGATCAACCACGCGAGCCACACACGTCCGCGGTCGGGCTCCTTCGGGACGGTGCCGCGCTCGATCGCCAAGACGTTCCGCACATCAGCGACCTTTTCGCAGGAGACGTCGTGGAAGCTCTACGACTTCTCGTCCAAGATTCGCGTGGACGTCGAGCGCGCGCACCAGCACAGCTCGTTGGACTTGAAAGCCCCGCCGCCAGCGCTTCGCACGAGCGTGAAGGTGATGGCGTCGCCCAAGAAGGTCTTTGAGATGCTCATGAAACCCGACAGCGGCTTTTACAAGTCGAACCACGTGATCCAGAGCGCGCAGATCCTCGAGGAGCACACGGAGGACCATAGCGATGTGGTGTACTGGAAACTGGCGCCGGCGTTCCTGTGGCCGTTCCAGGTCGAGTCGCGAGATCTGTGCTTGCTGCGCTACTGGCGCAAGGAGCAGGACAGCTCGTACTTCATTTGCTTCCAGTCGACGACCCACCCAAAGTGCCCCGCGACAGACAACAACTCAGTGCAAGCGAACGTCATGGGTGGCGGCTTCATCATTTCGCCGCGCGTGCACGCCGAGGAGAGCTTTGAAGAGTGCTGGGTGACGCTCACGATCCAGATGAACCCAAAAGGATGGATCGACTCGTCTCTGGCGAGGTCCTGGTACTACATGCACGCGTACGGCGTGTACTTTCTCGAGATGATCACGGCAATCAGTTCACCGTCTTCCGGTACAAAGACGATCAACCACCGTCGGCCATCGCTCATTGGCGTTGGTGGGGATGCGAGTGGTGGCGTGTACCCCGACGGCACCGTGTCGACCTCAGCGCCGAGCAGCCAGCTGATCGTCTCTGAGACCAAGTTTCCGATCCTCGAGCCATTCCGCACGGACTTGACTCTTCAGCATGGCCTCCCGACAAAGTTCTGGAGCGAGCCGAACGCGACGGGCTTTTTCATCCGCAGCTCCCAGTATCCAACTACGAAAGCGAAGATCCCTTCGCAGCGCCAAGCACTACGGCTCGTGAACGTGGAGCTCTACAAAGCCAACGAGCCCGTGGAGCACATCGGGCTGTCGTCGTTCGTTGGCTTTGAACACAAAGATGACGCTGATGGTCTCGCGCGTCCGAACGATCAGTCGCAGCTGCTGATCATCAACTTCATGATCCCAGGACCACCGCACCACTCGCTCGTGCTCTACTTCACCCCTGAAGACCCGGGTGAGCTGACGAAGAACTCGGCGTTCGCAGAGCTCTACCACGAGTTCTTCTACGGCGCAAGCGACGATTTCCGCAGCAAGCGGCTGAAGCTGATCCCGCGTGTTGTCCAGGGCACGTGGCCCATTCGCGAAGGTGTGGGCACCACTCCTGCAATCCTGGGCACCAAGCTCTACCAGAAGTATTTCCAGGGCAAGCAGTACCTCGAAGTGGACTACGACATCGGGAGCAGCACCGTCGCGGCGAGTATCTGCAAGCTGCTGCTCGGGTACTCGCGCGACCTGATCATCGATCTGGCGTTTGTGATCGAGGGGCAAACGAGCTTGGAGCTGCCCGAGCGGGTGCTCGGGACCGTGCGGTTAGATTGCATCGATCTGCGTCACGCTGTACAGTTCACGAAAGAGCAGCGCAGTTGATTGAGGTGGGGTGCATGGACAGAAGAACTCAAATAAAAGACAGTTACCATCCTGCGGTGTTTGAATTTGACGCATTGGACTTGACTGCTGTTAGCGCCTCCCCTCCCTCCGCCATGAATGCCCGAAGCTCCTCACCACGTGCGCATCTTCTCAAGCGCCAGGCCGCAAACGATAGAGCGCGCAGCAACCCCACCCATGGTTTGACACCATCAGCGTGTCAGAATATAGCAGCTCTGTTTATAAGGGCATGGCTACCTTCCTGCATGTCGTACGAATGTTGGTGCAACGTCCGCTTGCGACCCATTGGCATTTTGACACGCAGTCACATCGGGACTGACTGTCCTGCGTGGGCCGACCCGTGGCCGCTGGTGCGTCCGTGACGCGCGCACCTGAAGCACACGGCACGCTTAAGAGATGCGAGCGGGTCACCAATCTCGTTCCTGGCTACGGATACTGCGCGGTGCCGCGTGAGCTGGTGTACCAAGTGGCGATGAAGAGCTCAGCGGCGGCAGCTTCTACGGTGAGCTCACTGGAGCGAGGCTACAGCGGTGCAATTAAATCTCTCGAGC
>JAASFQ010000136.1:0-41696 GCA_023333845.1 Globisporangium polare | reverse complement strand
TCCACGAGCAGCGGATGCACGGCTGCACGACTCGCGCGATAGACGAGGCGGCCGAGCGGGGTGCGCTGGATGTTGTGACGTTTCTCCACGATGAACTGCTGTCTCGCGAAGGTCTGGAGCCCCGCAAGGAAGAAAAAGTATCTGATGCACCACGTGGACATGCTCGAGAGCTACGTGGCAAAGAGAGAGGACCCGTGCGGGACCCCGCAACATGTCCGGGAGGACGGGCGGCAAGTGTGTCACAACAGAACTTCTGTTGACGATCGGCGCGCTCGCCTGTCGACTGCCGCTGGCCGAGCTACCAAAGCAATACAAGTAACCATCTACCGCCACGCACTCGCACGCTCTGGTGTCGTATTTTCGGCACGCTCGTCGTTGTCTTGATGTGGCCAGTTGCTCAGGGTGGCAGGTCGCCTTTTGGTCACTTCAACCATGCTCCTATACCCGAATATACAAATAGTGCCCCAAGAAATCACACTCTTATCGTCCAGTTCGCTGGATTTATTTATCCAGAGTTTTTACCAGCATCCGAAGACATTCAGAGGACATTCGCTTCGAATGTCGTACGATGTGGCTTTGGGAAACCGCAAATGTTGACGGAATGCAGCTGGTGAGGTTGTCTGAAGAAGTCCGATGATGTTGCTTGTGCTTCAGTCCTCAGGCAACATGCACTTGAGGGAGGTTGCTTGAACGTCGGTCAGAAACAATCCCCTCGATTTCCTCGTGCCTTTCGTCTGATTTCCGAAATCGAGAGGTCATTTGCATGAAATATCTGAAAGGTGCGTTGCAGTCACCCACTGGCACCACGCTGCCGCGCGCGCTCCTTTCGCCGCGAACATCTACGGCAAGCAGCATAAACGACGGAGATGGAGTGGTCCGCTGTCAAGAAGAACTCCTTGATAAAGAAGGGGAACAACACCATGTATGTGTGAGGAGGAGAGCAAGCACTTTAGCGCTGCTAATACAATCTTTCACGGTCTGCGTCGTCCTTCGAAGTAAGTTGTGCAAGCTAGGATGTATAAATCGAGAAAGCAGCAATGCTGGTCCGCACCAAACGCTGATCACTACAGAATGAGCAGAAGGTGCTTTTTTCCCCACAGGGACGTGCCCAGTTGTGAACCAACCCAACAGAGGACGAACAAATCCCCTGTCGCGCTACTGTGGACACGAAGACCAAACACTTTGGTTTTCGCAACCCCATATGTATAATATTACAGAGTTTCGTCAAAGCTGAGAGGGTCCTCTATAAATAATTACCTGAGACCACTTTCATAGTTGCATCTGTGAGATTTGCAGACTGGACAAATTCTCATCTTCCGTGTAATCCTGACGCATATCTCTGCTTTTGACAGCTGTCAAGTTCTCTTCAACCCCATAACCCTTGTGAAAAGCATACACTCGCAGTCATTTCACATGCAGCTACACAGGGGGAACTGTACTTTGACTAAAAGCCCGCCAAATAAAGGGGGAGGAACAAGAGCAGCAGTTCGTTCTGTCTGTCGACAGTGAAAGAACGCGCATAGCAGCAGCAGCAGCTCACTTGTTTGGCGAGTTGTCGCACTCGCTCGCCACCTTCATCCGACTGACTGCGCTTCCGCCGTCAGGAGCACACGCCCAGCGGTCTCTCTCTATCTGTGAGTGTGTGTGGGCGCCTGCATCGCGTCACGCCACGTCGCCCGCGCGGTCGAGAACGCCGTGACGCACGCGATCAATCAAACCAGAACTTCAGGCGGGTTGAACGAACGAGCGGAAAGCGGGAGTAAGAATGGACCCCGTGCTGTCGGGCTCGCTCTGCTTCCTCGTGCTGGCGCTCGTGATGTACGTCAAGTTCATCCGCGAGTACCCGTGGAGCGACGAGGAGCTGCACGAGAGCCACAAGACGTCCCCCGTGGAGCCGGACGCCGTGCCGTTCCTGCACCCGTCGTCGCCCGCGGGCGTCATGCAGAAGCAGAAGCAGGCCAAGCAGCAGCAGCAGTTGCACCAGCAGCAACAGCAGCAGAACAAGTCGCCGCACCACGGGCTCGCCGTACTCCAGAAGGCGCATCAGTACAAGAACATGCAGGGCGGCGCCACGGGCAACGCGCAGCATTACCCAGGCTTCCTCAACAAGCAGCCTATGCGACGGCGCACGCACAGCGCAACCGTGAGTTCGAATGTCGCGGCGATGAGCGCTGTGGGGCCGCAGGGCGCCGTGGTCGTGGACGGTGGCGATGCTGGCGGCGCGATGGACCAGCAGCTGCCGACGACGATCTTCGAGGGCCACCAGGAAGACCGCCGCCACCCGCACCTGCACCACCGCTATCCGCCGTCCTCTGGTCGCGGCCAACACCGCATCAACTTCGACAACATCGACTTTGACAGCGACAGTGAGATGGGCTTCCTCTCGCCGCGAAGGGGTAGTGACGCCGCGAACGACTCGCTCGACAGTGTCCCGTTCGAGGATCACGACGACAGCGGCTTCTTCGACCTTGAGAGCAGCGTGAGTCCACCGAACGGTCACGACATGGACGACCTGGACGACTCGTCGTATCCGCCGCCCCAGTCGCCCTCGACTCGCCCATCACGATTATCGTTTAATGACGAGCCGCAATACCGATTGAGCGACTTGGCGATGGGAGACACGCCGTCGAAGCTGGACGCCACGAAGAGTGCCATCGAGCGCCAGTTTGTGCGCACGGTCGCGCAGCCGGCGCAGATGCAGCTGGAGGTGGCTCGCAAGGCGCGCATCCCGCTCTTCCTGCACTCGCCCATGTACGTCAAGACGTCGACGCCGCCCATCGTGGACGAGGTGCTGGTGCCACCGCGTCTCGACCATTTCGGCGGCGCCGAACTGCCCGACGGCAATGCAAATGATGCGTACGGCGCGCTCCCTTTATTAAATCCGCACGAGCCTGGGGCAGCAGGTCAAGCAGGACAGGGAGGTCAAGACGGTTTAATAGCGGGAGGGATGACGCCGCGGCGAAGAGACAAACTGCCGGCCAAGTGCGCGACAGCCAACAACAGCAGCTTGCACATCGACTTTAGCGAGCTCAAGGTCGCTGAGCTCATCGGTCAGGGCGCGTTCGGCACGGTGCACCGCGCGAGCTGGCGCGGCACGACCGTGGCCGTGAAGATCCTCGTCTGTCAGTACCTCACGACCGACATTTTGGAAGAGTTCGAGACGGAAGTGCAGATCATGAGTATATTAAGGTACGCCCGTGCTGCTGCTGCTGGTGATTGTATGTGATGGTGGTTGGTGTACTTATTATATATGTGTTGTGTGCTTATTTATACAGGCACCCGAATATTTGCTTGCTGATGGGGGCGTGCTTAGATCCGCCCACACGGTGCCTCGTGATCGAGTACTTGCCGCGGGGCTCGCTCTGGAACGTCTTACGGCAGGACAACGACATCGACTACACAAAACAGACCGGGTACGTCCACCTTCACTGTACTTTTTTGTATGATCAAGGGCAACAAACATTGTCGAAGCCTGACGAAAACCAATTTCTACATGTCCGTACCTACTTATTTACAGAATCGCTCGGGACACTGCGCTGGGTATGAACTACCTGCACTCGTTCCAGCCGCCAATCCTGCACCGGGACCTCAAGAGCCCGAATTTGCTGGTGGACCTGTCGTACGCGATCAAGATCTCGGACTTTGGGCTCGCGCGTGTGCGGGCGCACTTCCAGACGATGACGGGCAACTGCGGCACGACCCAGTGGATGGCGCCCGAGGTGCTCGCGGCCGAGAAGTACACGGAGAAGGCCGACGTGTTCTCGTACGGCGTCGTGGTTTGGGAGACCGTGACGCGCCAGTGTCCCTATGAAGGGCTGAGCCAGATCCAGGCTGCGCTGGGCGTGCTGAACAACAACCTGCGGCCGACGATCCCCGCGGACTGCCCACCCTTATTTAAGAAGCTCATGACGCTCTGCTGGGTGAGCAAGCCCGAGGAGCGGCCGACCTTTGAGGCGATTTTGGACATCCTGCACCACCACGCGACCGAGGACTTTGTGCCCATGGGCGAGAGCCGAAGCTGATGAGGACTTTTTGTACAAGTCAGCTAGGTGCGTGAGTTTGGATAGCGAAAAAGCCGGAGCCTACACACTGTAGGCTTGAGGCTTGAGTGAGGCTCTCTGCAGTGGAGAAGACCCAGGGGGACGAACGCCAGTAGAGGCTTCGTCCGCTCCTCCCTGCGCCTGTTATAGTCGCCGAAGCCTCGCACAGGGGCATATCCCCAGCCATTTTCTGCGAGAGAAAGCAAGCAAATAAAGCTATGAGGAAAATAAATGCAGCTCACAGCCACCAGCAGAATGCTTGGAGGACATTTTCGGGCGTCAGCATTGCTGACGAGGTTGGTTGAGTGACATCAATCCGGATGTGGTCGATTTGGTCGCCGCAACAAATCGTGCAAGCTCCCAGGTCAATAAGGTTGTCAAAGCTGCCTATTTGTGAATAGTTTGTGAGCACTGCTTCGCCAGAAACAATATGTTTGAAAGTGTATGCGGTTTTCACACACATTTAGAATAAACTGCAATCTGCCAAAGTCTCCCACTATCCGCAGAATATCGCATATCCGTGACAAACAGACAATCAAACAGCAGCCAAGTCAAGTGGAATGATCTGCTCATTTCCGCATTCGCCACCAAGCTCTAGCATTCCAGCGCCATCACCAGTATCGACACAATGGCGCCCCCACAAGAAACCACGATCGGCCTGCTGGGCACGGGCAAGATCGGCTCGGCCGTCGTCTCGGGCTTCTGCAGCGCCAACGGCTGGCAGCCGCGCCACGTGACCGTCTCGGCGCGCACCAAGAGCAAGGCCGACGCGCTCGTGGCGCGCTTCCCGGAGCGCATCTCCATCGGCGCGACCAACCAGGAGATCGTGGACAACAGCGACGTGATCTTCATCGGCCTGCTGCCCAACGTCGCCAAGGAGGCATGTGCGCGCATGTGTCTATGTATGTCTCTATACTATACGATTGGCCATGTGCTGATGTGCTGATGTGTGACTGTGCATTTCTATAGGAGCTGCCGAAGCTGCACTTTGCGCCGACGAAGAAGGTCGTGTCCATGATGGCGACAATCCCGTACGACGAGCTGCTGCAGCTCGTCAAGCTCCCCCGTGAGAACGTCGTGCGCACGGTGCCACTGCCCGGTGCGTCCAAGCGCTCGGGCCCGATCCTCGCGTACCCGGAGAACGCGTTCGTGCGCGACCTGCTCACGCAGATCGGCACGCCCGTCATGGTCGCGCACGAGGCCGAGATCACGACGCTGGTACGTTATACTGTTATACGAATCGCATGTATATAACCAGCCATCTGGTGATGGGATCACTAACGCATCTCTATTTATCTGTGTGTAGACCGGCATGACGGCGCTGATCTCGTACTTCTACGCCACGTGCGCCAGTACGCAGAAGTGGTGCGTCAACAACGGCGTCGGTACGTGTTTCATAGCAGTTCATAAGGTCTCTCTATGCGCCTAAGTATCTATATAACTCACTCACAGTCCCATTATGCTACCATCCGTACCTCATGCAGCCGAAGACGCGTCGCGCGACTTCGTGTCGTCGTTCTTCAAGTCCCTGGCGGAGGCCGGCGCGGTGTCCACCGAGACCTTCGATGACATGGCGGAGGAGGCCGCGACTCCTGGCGGGCTCAACGAGCAGGTACACCGCGGCCTCATCGCCAGCGGCGCCTACGAGCTCGTGGTCGACCAGCTCGACGCGATCGCCAAGCGCCTCACGGGCACGGACCCGGCGCCGCGTCCAGCGCGCGACTAGGCTTTCATCGTCTTTAATAACCAGTAAGTGTGTGAATGAGATCAAGACACATGTCGCCATCTTCCTGTTTGTATAGGGGGTTGTCTATTAGGAGCACGAGGATGTCTACATGCGCTTGACGGCCTCGACACCGACCAGTTGCAGCCCGCGGCGCAGGATCGCGTCGGTCGCAGCACAGAGCAGCAGCCGGCTCTCCTGCTTGGGGTCGTTGAGGACGCGGCACTTCTCGTAGAAGGCGTGGAAGTGCGTGACGACGCGGAACAAGTAGTCACAGAGATAGTGCGGGTACAGATGCGCGAGCGTCGCGGCCACTTCGTCGTCGAACTGGCAGAGCAGCAGCGCCAGCGCACGCTCGTTCGGGTGCCACTCCTGCGACGCGTGAACGAGCAGCTCCGTGGCATCCTGACCACTCAGGAAGTCTGTCCAAGCAGCCTCAGCATTGTTAGCGCCGGCCTTGCGCAGGATGCCGTGCAGCCGCGCCGAGGCGTACATGAGGTACACACCCGTGTTGCCCTTGAGGTTGAGCACGTTGTCGAAGAGGAACTTGTAGTTGCGCTCGCGCTGCTGCGAGAGCTCAAAGTACCGCACGGCAGCGTCGCCGATCACGCGGTTGCGAGTCGCCGCGTTTTCTGTATCACCAGCATCATTCGCGAGCGACCGGCGGCTGCACTCGTTCGCGGCCTCGTTGAGCAGGTCGTCCAGGTAGTCGAAGGCCCCGTTGCGCGAGCTGAGCTTCGTGCCGTCCTTGCCCAGTACGAGCCCAAAGGACGCGTGCGTGAGCTTCACCTCTTGGCCGCCTCGCGTGGTCCACCCGGCGAGCTTGGCGGCCGCGAAGAGGTGCTTGAAGTGCAGCTCCTGACCCTGGTCCGTGATGTAGAGCAGCTCGTCGTAGGGCGTCTCGTCCAGACCGGGGAAGCCGTGGATGCGCGAGTGCAGGCACGCGAGGTCTACAGTCGCGTACAGGAAGCCGCCGTCCTGCTTCTGAATGAGCATGGGCGGCTTGTCCGGCCCGTCCACAAAGATACACAGCGCACCCCGCGATTGCACCGCGAGTCCGCACTTCTTAAGCTTCTCCAGGGTCTCTGGGACGAGCTTGAGGTACGTCGACTCCCCGCGTTCGTTCACGTTCACCTTGAGGCGATCAAATATTTTTGCGTACGCCTCACGGCTCACTTGACACGCGCGCTCCCACGTGTGCAGCACCTGCGGCTCCAGCGTCTTCCCATTGTGGACACCATTGTCGGTGGATGGGTCCGAGCCAATGCGCTGCAGCTGGATCACGACGTCGTCCACCGTGGCCTTGAACGCCTTGTCCTTGGCGCCGATGCGCTTCTTCCCAGACTCGTAGTGCTGGCCCAGCTGCGCGTCCGTGAGCGTCTCGAGCGGCACTTGCTTGTCCATGAGCTCGGCGAGGAGCGTTGCGAGCGCCGAGCCCACGTCGCCCGTGTGGCTCACGCGCGTCACCTGGTGGCCGCGGAACTCGAGCAGATTGCAGATCGTGTCGCCGATCACGCTCGAGCGCAGGTGGCCCACGTGGAGCTTCTTGCCCAGGTTGGGTGCGGCAAAGTCCACGATGATGCGCTTCGAGTGGCCACCGGCAGAGAACGGCGTGGGCTGCACGCCCGCGGTCGCCATGCGCACGACCTGGCGCGCGATCCACTGGTCGTCTAGCACGAGGTTCACGAAGCCGTTGCTCGACACGAACGCGTCGCGCACCACATGCGACTGGCTGTCATTGGAGCTGCTGGCGGTAGCTACGGACAGCTGGTCGGTGAGCTCCTGCGCGAACTTGGCCGGCGGCTCGCGCATGCGGTTGCCCAGCATGAGCGCGAGCCCCGTCTGGTAGTCGGCGCTGGGTTGCGCCGAGCGCCGCACGCCCAGAAAGGCCGGCAGCTTGAGCTGCTTCTGGCCGGCCGCGCTGAGGTCGAGCGCCGGTCGCGCGCGCTGCAGGGCACCGTGCAGCACCTGCTGCAGCTGCCACGAGCACGAGAGCCTGCCGCCTCCACCGCTCATTTTCGCCGATCGATTTGATTGTGATTTTTGACTCAAAGTGTCAAGCTCAACCTGCGTCAAAAGTGGAAGAGTATAGAGTGAATCCAACGGGGATGCCATTCCAACAAGGCATAAAAGCGCGAAGGTTTGGCAAAATGGCAAAATCTGGACACTTTTGATGCCAACCTGGTGAAGATGTTCAAGTGAAATTGGGTGTCTTCGTTGCGTGGCGCTCCGGATCAATCGCAACTCTTCCTTCGCGGTTCTTCATCACTACGATGTACCCATCCCGCCTATCTGCCTCTCTACCTGCATTATCTTTCGCCTTGCCTAACTGGATGCGCTTCCGCCATTCGCCATCGCGGCAGCGGCCGCAGGCGCCGAAGAGCTACGTCGACCGGCAGTCAGCACGTCCGAGAGAATGCCAGTCTTCTGCAGCAGCCACGTCAGTTTGCCCACATCGCTGTGGCCGGGTATCCGCTTCCAGTCAATGTTGTACACGTCGCCGCTCGAGGACTTGGTGAGCACCGTGAGGTCCCCGGTGAGGTTCGACACGTTCACGGCCTGCAGCATGCAGCTGATCGCGATGCTGCCGTCGTCCTCGAAGAATGGCTCAAAGTAGATCGACCCGACCGCCTTCGTGTCTGACACGCGGCCGTCGCCCATGCATGTGCCGTTCCACTCTTTCGCGGAAAACAGGCGCACGCTCGCGCGATCCAAGTCCATCGTTGCTTGCTTCAAGCCGAACGACAGCGCGTCGCGGTGCAGCGCGAGCGCCACCTGGGTGCACACGGTTTTCTCGACAAACTCCTTCAAACCCTCGAGTCCCGACACTTCACGCACGCTCACCGGCCCATCCTCGAAGCGGATGCGCGTTCCCGTAAGCAGCACCTCTGCAACAATGTTAGCACCGAAGTCAAGTAAGTCATCAGACAACCACAGTCCGGGAATACAAGCTTTCCCTCCAGCTTACCAGTGGTGAAGTTCTTGCCGATGCTCAGGTCAAAAGCCGACAGCGTCGAGTCGTACGGACACACTTTCCAGCGCGGACTGACGTAAACGCCACGCACCGAGTCACAGATCGGCTGGAGAAGCGCGTCTTCGAGCACACGTCCGGATGAAGACGCCTGCATGTTCTGGAACGCGAGCGTCGCCGAGATCTCGTCTAGATAGCGCGTCACCTCTTCTTTCAGCAGGTTGTGCGCAATCACAGACAACACGGTCGCCAACGTCCCCGTGGTCGCTTCGTGCTTCTCTGTCTCTGGCTGATTTCCATTCGAGCCCATACCACCAGCGCCGCTGCCAGTCGTGCCATCCGCACCTGTGTACAGCAATGCGCGCGAGATGTCCTTGCGCCCGTGGCGGTGACGGATCTCCTGCTCAAGCAGCAGCAGACTGTATCTGCACGTTTCCGACAAGAAGGTTTCCTCCGTGACAGCGGGGCTGTTGTCAGGTCCCTTGTTCCCAGATCGGGACGCTGAGTACCCAAGTCCGCCATTAGACACATGGTTGTCCACTTCCTCCTTCACCTGAACGCCAACGTCCGTCTCCATTTCTTCTCTCACAACGGCGGTTGCTGTGGACTCGTCCGCTGGAGTGGTCGTCGCCAGCGTGCTTTTGTCCATCAGTTTCACCAAGAGATGGTACTTCTCATTCACACGGAGCTGGATCTCGTCGTCGAGCACCTGGAGAACTGAGATGCTACCGGCGCTCGAACTACTCTCGTCGGTGCGCTGCTTCCTAGACGCATAGTTGCTGATGCTGTATGCAGTGTCGGTCCAGTTTGACGTGCTTCGCAGCGCCTCGTGCATCAGCGTTTGGAAAAGCTCTTCGCAGAAAACCGAGAACTGCACGGCCTTGAGAACCGAAGCGTTGCGCTCATCGAGGATCTTGAGGTCTTCCGGAGTGTTCTCCAGAGCTTCAAGCTGCGCTTTGCTCCTGTAAGTTGAAACAAACACGTTGTGATGAGCCCACTGTTGCCAATGTTGAGCCAATACCTCGAAAGCATGACTTACAGCTTGGTGATCTTAGGCGATGGAAGCGTGTAGCTGCCGAGTTTTCCAGTCGCAACAGCGCGAAGTTGCAGCTACGAATATCAACATACAACAGCAACAGAGCTAAGAACCCATGCCACACCCAGCTCCCAAAAATTATACAGTTCACAAACCTGAATGGTACGAGCGAGGAACTCTTCTGGAGCTTTGATGCGAACCATGCCCTTCTCCGTTCGGCTTAGCTGTACAGCCATGCAGAACAGCACACACACACACACACACGGTGAATAACAACATGTTCACAGCACAACCAGAACCAAAATCCAGCCTACCTCAGCGAACGAGAGATCCGCGATCGAGCGCGTCTGCGGCGTAAACGTCGAGCCGGCTAAAGTAAACATATCCACACAGTCACAGTCGACATTCAAAGCAAACCAAGAGCATAATGAAAACAAGCTCACCGCTGAGGAAGCTGCAGTCCACGGCGAGCGGCTCGCCAGCCCGGAAGGGTTTGGGGATGTTGCCGTGGATCGGTGCGCAGATTTTCCACTTGCGCAGCAGGTGCGTGATGCCCTGGAAGAACACGCTCTCCTTCTCGACCGTGCGCGCGAGGTTGTCCACACCGGCGAGCAGGATGCTGCTCGACTCCTTCACCTGCGCCGACTTGGACTCGATGAGGTACTCGAGGTCCTCTTTCTTCGGCGCCGTGTTCTCGCGCAGACAGCGCATCTCCTCCATGAACTCGCGGCGACGGATCAAATCGATCGAGTTGATGAGCTGGTGGAGCTCGGCCACCGCCGCCTGGAGCTCCGCGACCATCGGGCGGTAGTGGATGCGCGGATCGATCACGTCCTCCTCCTCTTCGTCGTATTCCACTGCTGCAGCATCCTCAGACTCCTTCGTGGTCGCATCGATCTCATCGCCATTGGCGTCCGTACCATTCTCCTCGAGCATGAGCTCGTCGTCGTCGCCACTACCTTTCGCGACGCCATTTTCCAGCCCTTCAACCGCTGAGCTCTTCGCCGTATCCTTCTCCGCTGGGGACAGCGAACCAGCGTTAGCAGCAGAACTCGTCTTCTGTTTCTTTTTCTTGCGCTCCTGACGCGCCTTCTCCAGCTCCTGGATCGAGTGCATGAACAGCTGCGCCTCCGTAAACTCCCTAACGTCATCACACAACAATACATCCACGGTGTCAGCTCAGATCGTACCTATCGACCAATACGCACCACTATATATGCGTATCCCGCATGCACACGATGAGAACAAACAAAGGCGCTGTCGTCACTCAACTGTTGCAGGATCTCCTCGCCCTGGTCCGTGATCAGCTCGACGGTCTCGTAGTCGCTCGGGAAGAGCGTCACGCCCACGGCCGATCCCGCCGACGTCGCCGCAGTGCTCTTCTCAGTCGACGCGTCCTCCATCGTCTCTCTGTTACTTCCTGTGGGTGCGCGTGGCCGTAAGCGAACGCTTTCCCGTCGCGTCCCTCCTTCCTTCCTTCCCTTTTCGCTTGCTTCGCGCCTGCACTCTGGTGCAAAAATGCAAAACCAAACGAAGGTGTGCGGACAGGGGGAATAGTACCCCTGACGTACTATACTAAAATGCCACCATCCAACTGGAAACCTGCGATTTCAGCACCAATGCTGCGCATGAAAATCGGTGTACTTGCTGTCCTCACGCATGTATCAGTGCACAGGAGGGCTACAAGTACAGATACATAGGGCGCTGTCCTTAGCAAATGAGCTCTTCTTTCTTTTCTTCGTTTTACGCTTCAAACCGGACGAACAAAATGACAAAAATGGGCGACTTCTTCGCGCTCTCTCGGTTTCTTCTCTTTCTTCTCTCTCTCTCTGTTGCACAGTGCTCGCTTCCGCACAGCAACAGTCAAGAGCCATGCACGCTCTTTCACTCATTCGCGCATTTGCCAAGCGAGTCGCTACTGCTGCACTTCGATGTACTTGCGCTTCGCCAGCTCGATCGCGCCTTTCACCATGTTGATCGCGCGCACGCGGTCCTGACGTAGCACGCTGAACGAGATGAGACCCACCAGCTGACCCTTCTTGTCGACCGCCGCGCCGCCGCTAAATCCGTTGTCCAGCTGCGCAGCCGTGCGCAGCATCGCCTTGTCCACCTCCTCGCCGTCGTACACCTGCGAGTCCGTGCCCGAGCAGATCGCGTGGTGCACCGTGATCGTGTTGTGTCCGCTGCTCGGGTAGCCAAACATCCACATCTCGTCACCGGGCTCGACGTTGTTCGAGTTGCCGATGAGCACGGCAGGGAGCTTGCCGATCGTCCGCTCCGACGTGCCTTCGATCTTCGTGACGTTCCAGTTGCGCGCGATGATGCGGTCCGTCACGTCGCCCAGGTAGATGCCGCTGGGCGGGTCCGACATCACCTCGCAGTCGATGCGCAGCAGCGCGTAGTCGAGTTCTTCGTCGCAGCACTCGGGGATCGCCTTCGCGTGGTACTTCCAGAGCGGTGGCAGCGACGTCGACTCGGTCGGCGCCACGAGAATCATGTAGTCGTCGCTGTAGATGCAGTCAAACTGCTCGCCCTGCAAGCAGTGACGCGCCGTGGCGATGAGCCCATTCTCGTGGATGATGATGCCCGAGCCCACGTTGCACAGCTCGCCCTCGTTGGTCAGGATCGCGATGCGCACGGCCGATTGCTGCACACGACGCACGAGCGAGGCGCGGTAGTGCTTCATCTCGGCACGTTTCTGCTTGAAGCGCGAGATGGGCGTCACGGACTTCGACTCCATGGACGGACGGTCCTCTTCCTCCTCTTCGTTGAAGTCTGCGAGACACGCGGCAGCGTTCAGCAGCTTCATGCGCGGCCCAAATGGGATGCCCAGGTCGCGCAGGTGGCCGGCGTTCATCAGACAGAGCGACTCGATATCGATCTCCTCCTGCTCAAAGATCGGCGCGTACTTGCTCAGCCCCAGCGACGCGAGCAGACTCGACATGACCAGGAAGCTCTTCTTCTTCTCGGCAGCCTTGCGCGCCGTCCACCGGATCGCAAACTTCTGGTTCCATGACAACTTGTCGAAGCCGATGCCGTGGATGTCGCGCTGGAACGCGATCATGGACTCGCGGTGCGTGTTGTTCTCGTCGTCACCAAACTCGCGGATGTACAGCGGGCGCCACGTGATGTCCAGCAGCGCACGGCGGTTCCAGAAGCGGCACGTCATGGACGCCAGACACAGGTCCACGTGGTTCAGGTAGCTCAGCATGTGCGCAAACATGCCGCGCGGCACCCACGCCTTCGAGTGGATGAACGAGTTTGCAGGCGGCTTGTTGCCCGCGATGAGCTTCGGGAAACACTTCTCGCACACGCGCGACTTGTGCGTGTGGCCCGCGAGCGCGGCCTTGAAGCGCGAGCACTTCTGGCAGAAGAGGTATCCGCAGCGACGGCATCGATGTGATCGCTTCAGGATTGTGAACCGCTCGTGGCACTGGTAGCACGCGTTCGAGGTCTGCTGCGGGCTCCATCGCTCGCCGCCCGGGTACGACGACGACACGCTGGACGCGACACTGGACGCCGACGAGTACCGCGACGCGCGGCTCATGGTGTCATCCCCCCATCCTGCATTCGACGACGAAGAGACAGAGGACACAGTGCTCAGCGACGACTGGCGCGAGCGCTGGTGGCCCTGCTGGGGGTCTTTCGGGATCGCGACGCCCATGGGCGGTCCTGGCATCGGGTACGCCTGTCTCACCTGGTACGTCATGCCGACGGCAGGACCCACTGCGCCAGGCATCGGCCGCGAACGGTAGCCGGTGGTGTTGCTACTGCTGCTCGTACTGGTGGTGCTGCTATTGCTACTGCTGTGGTGATGAGGATGGTTCATGCCCCCGCGCATCTGTGCGTACTGTTGCTGATACTGTTGTGGCTGGTGTTGTTGCATTTGGTGCTGTTGCATTGGCTGCTGCGGGTACTGTTGCTGATACTGTTGCTGGGGCGCTTGCTGCTGCTGTTGTTGCGGAATGCCGTTGTTGGTGTTGTGGTTCGCCATTTTGTTGCCACTCGCGGCGTGGAGAAGCGCGCGCTGCTTGTCGTAGTCCATGGCGGCGCGAACAGTGAAGTGGGTGCGGATATGGGCACACACACACACAGGCAACACACACACACACACACACACCCGTAGACAGACAGAGGGGACGAAGGGGAGGTCGTCGACGGACGCAGGCAGCAGACGCTCGCTTGCTCGGTCACTCGCTCGCACTCTCTTCCGCCGCCGCCGGCTGGTGCAAACAATTGTGCTTCATTTGTAATTCTTAGAAAAGCAAGCCGCCTCTCGCTTAACTTCCACGGCTTTTAACCACCAGTTCCAAACGCCCGTTTACATTCACAGCAGCGCCTTCTTTTCACACGATCAACAAATTTCCAAGATGCTCGATATCGCCTTTTGTGAACATCGATGCGAGCCAGGTGGTTCACAAAGAGATTCTGTCAACTACTTCACCATGGCGCACAGTGTTCAGTCGTCTCCGTTGTTCGATGGCGTGGTCGAGCTTGAGATCGCTCTTCGCCGACAGAGAGCAGAGGCTAGTGCTTTAGCACGTCGAGCCCGAAACGGAGGTGGACACAGACAAATTCTTGCAAACTTAATCCTGCCGATCTTCGACTGTCCACTATTTATAATGCAGTTTGGCAATGCTATCATATTTTTCAACAAAACGAATACAAAAATTAGACAACGATAATTGATGCATGGCTGATTCATCAAACAGATTCAGTTGAACAGGTTTTCTGTGGACTGTTTCGCGCGAACAGCGTCACTCTTCTGAGTGTGCGATGCCACATGAACGAGCAAACACGCATGGACTTGTGCGCCTGCATGGTGGCTCTCACGAGTGGATGGACGACTGCCTCTTGGGGCTGCCACATGGCGAAACATAGCGCTCACAGGCGGAGGCTGTCAAGCGCCAGCCCATTCCGAAGCCGCGATATGGGCACAGCAGCGGGGGAGTCATCCGAATCCCCACGCATTGCGCGGATTGATTGCCAGCAGCCCCATGTGGCCATGTGGTGCTGCTTCTGGTGAGACTGGTCGCTTTACCACACACTCGGCACTCGACACTGCCAGCTGCCAGACAGGCGAGTCTCCATGCTCGGGCGCCGCAGTGTCCGTCCACACAATTCATACTGCATCACGCGCTCATGTTTGACTGTCTGTGGAGTGGGCTCTTCCTGACTCGAGCTCGCCTAAAGCGTTCATGCGGCAGGCCTATGACGCGTTCATTAGCGCCGCTCGCACGGCGACCGTGCTGCACAACTGCACGACGACGTCGCGTTGTAACTGGAGAGGTACAGTACGCCGTTCGTGGCGTCGCCGTCAGCGCGTCTGCCATCGCCAGACGGCTCGCTCTCTCTCTTGTGTGTGTGTGTGTGTGCGCGCGCGCGAGTGATCGTGGGCTCAGATCGGGATCGAATCCAAAGAGTGAGCTCACTGACACGCGGCGGCGTGCGCTCGCCACTGACTTGCACTTGTATCCGAGCGGTTCTTGAGCCAATCAGCGCGCTCGAGACTCACGACATCAAGTCTCGCAGGCAAAATCGAATCACCAGGAGACTGACCTGCGAAAGACTGGGCTTCATTGCATCACGCCAAGAGGTGAGGGCGTAACACCACTGCAATAAGAGCACTACTGCGCATGCGGACACAACGCAATGCATCTTGAATCTGCTCAGTTTTGTTCATGTGAGCGACCGCTGTCACGCGCGTGTTAGTGTCCCCACCTTGCACTTTAACAGCAGCACGTCACAAGTATCTCGCATCGATTTCAGAGGGGTACATACTTTCATAGGCCAATTGGACTCTTTATGTAGATACCCCGCTAAAAGAGATATAGAGTATCCAGCGTGCAGCGGAGGTTTCAGAATTGCCCTGCTCGTTTTGGCCTGCCGCGCGTCCTGTTGCCGGCCATTTACAGTTCGCAGCAGCCCGAAGCAAGCAAGCACCACACACACACACACACACACACACGCAGTCATGGCCCCATCGAAGAAGAACGTCAAGGTCGAGGACGACGGCCTCTCGGAGAGCGAGGTGCGCTCGATCCTCATCGGCAAGGACGGGAACCTGTCGCGCGACTTTGAGGCCGTGCTCACCAAGCTCTTCATCTCGTTCCTCGAGAAGCCGACGGACCGCGCACTCACGCTCGAGAAGCTGAAGGACTTCAGCAAGATCTGCAACGACGGCACGGCCTTCTCGGACAGCGAGATCAAGGAGATCCAGACGTACTTCCAGTGCGACGAGAACAAGGGCCTCACGCTCAAGGGCTTCAAGGACATGTACCACACGCAGTCGAGCGCTGAGCCGATGGAGACCTGGAAGGACATGAAGAAGCTCGGGTGCGTCTGTCTTTGAAGCAGTGCGTGTGTTGCTGTTTATGCGGACATGTGTGCTCACGATTGTATATGTGCTCTCTATGTGTTTGTGCTACAGCTACGAGAAGGAGCTGCTCGAAAAGCGTGACGCCGCCCTGCGATGCCGCGTGTGCAAGTCGGCGGCCAGCCTCGTGTGCTCGCGCTGCAAGGTCGTGCGCTACTGCGGCGCGGACTGCCAAAAGCAGGACTGGAAGAGCGCGCACAAGAACACCTGCAAGCCAGCTTTCGGTTAGAGGCAGGAGCAACTGGGGAAGCCACCACAAGAGAGCCACACGCGTCGTCGCGTCATGGATGGACACATCATTGCTGTGCGGCAGGTGCGCTCCCATTGCAAGTGGCTTCGATAGGATTAAGAGCGTCAAATAGGCAACAGAAGCACAGAAAAAGAAGGAGGAGCCGTGCAAGAGAGAGAGAGAGAGAGAGAGAGAGAAGAAGAAGAGGAAGTGAGGGCGACGAAGGTGGCGTCATGGCGGTGGGCCATTGCTGTTGCGGTGCGTCTTTCCCCCAGTGGCAACAAAGGCGAAGGAAGCGGGTTGCGAGTCGCTTCACGAGCTTATCGAGCCCTTGGATATGGCAATAAAGAAGCGAATAAACTAAGTGTTGAATGTGTGCTCGCTCGTGCGTCTTTCATGGAGCTTTCCTTCGTCGAGAGCGGACTGACTGCATGGCAATGCGCATTTTCCACTCAAGGCGAGGCAAATCTAGTGCAGCGCTCTGCGTAGGATTGGCCGAAATCAATCTGCATCTAGGTCAACGATTGGTCGGAAATAAGAGGTGGCGATGACAAAAGATACGTTTTCGCTGTAAGTCACTACTGTGTGGCCATACTTATCAAGAAGTCTACTTTAGCATGCACTTTGTCTACTTACTGCAAAAATTGACTGACTGGGAGGAGGCTGTCCCTTCCAGCACGCATCTGGCTCTCTTTTTGGCTGGCGGACTCAACCTTCCAGCTGGTTTTCTGGTTCTTCGCCCGGTGTGCAACTTAGAAGATTTGTCATTTGGGTAGCTTCAACACAGTAATTTGGGCTACATAGACTCTCCTCTGTATCTCACTGTACACTTATTTTGACCATTCTTTTTTGGTAGGTTTGCAGATCACATTTTGGGCTCCGTACCTTCCCACGTCCCGCCATGACATGTGTGACTTGCGACGAGCCCTTTCTCAGCAGAAAACCAACGAGCAAGCCTGTTGCTGCCTGTTGATGCGTTTGGGGCCAATCACCATGAGTAAAGGCCAGATGGGCAAGTGGGTGCGAGCGACAGAAGAGAAGGCGGCTTTCAAAGGAAACCCCAGGCAGCGAACGGAACGAAGCGCCTGGCGACGAGAGCGGGCGGTCACAAGCAAACGGGCACCCGAACGCACAGATCCAGCCTGGCACTCACAGCTCAAGCAGACAGCGCGACAATAGCAATCGACAAGCATGGCGCGCGCGAGACTTGTTGGCGTTCTAGTGGCGCTCTGCGTGGCTCTTGGCGCGGCCACGGACTTTGACGCCGTGGGCAATGCGCCAGCAGTGGGACGCGTGAAGGCGCGCAACACCGCAGCAGTGACACCAGGGCCAGCAACCTCAGCGACGCAGCACCAGTTCCACTTGACGCTTGCGGGTGCGTCCAAGACGAACGCCAAGCAGATGCACTACACGATCGACTGGATCACTCCCGCTACTACGACAAGCTCCCAGTTGGTGTACGGCTCGTCAGCAGATGCGATGACCAACAAGATCGACGGGAAGGCGGCGGGGCTCGTCGACGAAGGCTCTGGATCTTCAGTCGCGTGCTGGTCGGTCGTCGTGGAGAATGTCGCGCCAGGCACGACAATCTATTACACACTCGCGGGTGAAAGCACCAGCACCCCACAGAGCTTCACGTCACCCACGAGCAGCTTCACGTGGGCGGTGTTTGGCGACATGGGCGCTCCGATGCAGAACGGCGCGTCGGGCGTCACGCTTCCCGCGCTCAAGAACGCACTGGAGGTGGACAGGGCATTCCACGGCGTGCTTAACATTGGCGACCTGGGCTACGAGCTCTCGCTGCGCAATGGGAAGAACTACATGGACGAGTTCGAGGCCGTGACGTCCAAAGTGCCGATGCAGACCACGGTGGGCAATGTAAGTGGCTTGCTATTGCTATCTCTATCACCATTTATGCGAACTTGATCTAATGACTGGTGTCATGGCGCTCTCTTTGAATTCTTTCTCTGGCAATAGCACGAGTACCAGTACGGCATTGCCCCGGACTTCGCAGTGCAGAACTACTACCGACGCTTCTCGGGGCTCACGCTCGGCGCCGGCACGCTTAGTGGCTCGTACTCGAACGAGTTCTACAGCTTTGACTCGGGTCTCGTGCACTTTGCCTTCATCAACACGGAGGTATATGGTGACGAGTCCTTCGTGTCGCTCCAGGCCGATGGAACCACGTGGAAAGCCGATGAGACGGCTCGTGCTGCGATGGGTAAAGCCCAGGCCGCGTGGCTCGCGTACGACCTCAGTCGCGTGAAGCGGTCTGAGACACCCTATGTCGTGATCTGTGGCCACCGTCCGCCGTTCAAGACCCCGGGGCCACTGGACGCCTCAAACAAGTTCGCGACCGAGATCATTCCCGTGATGAGCAAGTACCAGGTGGACCTGTACCTGGCGGGCCACGAGCACACGTACCTGGTCTTCGAGGCGTCCAAGTTCAACGGCTACGACATCCCGCCCATCATTATCGCTGGTAGTGCGGGCAACAACGAGTTCATTCGTGAGGAGGCCGATCTGAAGATCAAGG
Organism: Globisporangium polare; assembly: GCA_023333845.1. Classification (NCBI taxonomy): domain Eukaryota; phylum Oomycota; class Peronosporomycetes; order Pythiales; family Pythiaceae; genus Globisporangium; species Globisporangium polare. Next base: position 22,785 of record JAASFQ010000136.1, on the reverse strand, counting down.
GCTTCACGTGGAAGACGCTCATCCCCAAGTACGGCTATGGCTACCTGACTGCGACGGCCGAGAGCCTCAACTGGGAGTGGGGGTCGGCGGCCACAGACGCGACGCACAAGCCCCAGCCTGCGAATTGGTCGCTCGAGGACAAGATGACGTTCCCAGTGCAGACGAGCTTTGTGACCCACGAGGCTGAGGGCAGTCCCGTGAAAACACCAGGAAGTCTTGCAGACTCGTGGCCGAGTGCGAAGAATGGTACGTTCTCTTTATTGTTTTGCGCTGTAGCTGCTGAGCGGAGTTTGCTTTGGATATGAGGAGTTCAGGTCTGACTTTTGGGAAATGGTTGGCTGTCGTTGATTTGACTTGATATAGAAACTGGTGGCAGCGGAGGTCGCGATGGCTCGAGCGACACTGGCAGTAGCTCGTCCAAGGCGAAGGGAAGCTTGTCGACGCCAGCTTCAAACTCAACCGCGGGAGTCGCGTCCAGTGGCGCACGCCCTCTGAAATGCGGGGCAGTGAGTGCTGCAATTGCTACGACGACTGCAATCTCGCTGTTGCTGACGTGGAGTCACTTATAAGAGAAGCTCACGCGGTAGGGTTCAGAAGCAGTTTGCATTTGAGTTATGACCGTGAAATGTGAGTTTGTGTGATTTTCTCGAACTCGTTGAAACCTGCTGTTGCGAGACGAAGATGAAGCGTGCCGTCACAGGCACACGAACGCATAGAACTGCAGCAGTCGGAGCAGGAATAGCTCTCCGGCGGTCTCTTTCAAGCTAAACTTGGGACCTGCTCGCTATGTTCGTCCTTGAATGTGGTGCAGTGTCTTGATCACCGAGTTGGTGAACCTTGAGCTCACACCTTCATGACGTTGCTGCGCGGAGATAGTAAGAAGCTTGCTGTGCTAGTATCAGAGAGAACAAGAGAGACATTCCTCATGGGCCACGCGCACAGCTCAGCGCTCGTGGCGGTGGACGACCAGGCGAGCTCGGCGATCCCATTCTCACGGGGCGAGCTGTGCACAATGAAGGAATTCCTGCCGGACTTTTATTTCCCGACGCACTCGACGACGCAGGACCACAAGGTAATGATCGCCCACTGGGACAAGCTCTTCGCGCAGACCAAGCAGCCAGCAGGTACTGAAAGTGGTGGTGGCCCAACGTCGTCGCCCATGGTCGTGCTCTTCGACAATTTCTACAAGTACCTCTTCGAGATGGCGCCGCAGGTCAAGCCGCTCTTCCGGTCATCCATGCAGGTGCAGGGCAAGGCGCTCGTGCGCATCATCAGCTCGATCAAGAACATGCTCCAGTCGCCCGATTTGCTCTCGCTCGCGTCCGAACTCGCGCAGCGCCACGTCAAGTACGGCATCGAGCTCTCGTACTTTAACGTGTTGGGGCTAACGCTCATCAAGACGCTCAAGAGCTGCTCAGAAGAGCTCTGGACGTCCGAGACCGAGATGGCCTGGCGACGCGTGTACGGCCACGTGGCGCTCATCGTCATCACGGAGCTGGCCAAGAAGACGGCGGAGGCGGCGGCAGCAGCAACAGGGAGGAGGTCGTCGCTCTTCATGACGCTCTCGTCGTCATTTCGCCGCCAATCGAGCGCTGCTGCTGAGCTCGGTCAGCCGCCCAAAGATGCGAAGAGCTCTTCATCTCCACATCACTCGGACGGTCAGAACCCGAACGCCAAGTGCCCCATGAGTGGCAATCGCCTGAAAGACTTGGCGAAACCCAACCCAGAGCCTCATCACCACAATCACTCGAGGACGTCAGCGACAGAGGACGACCACAGTCATCATCAGCATCAACAGCAAGGCAGCTTTGGGCTCTCGAGCGTCACCAACTGGTTCTTCGGACAGCAGCACCACCAGAACAGCCGCGCTGCAAGGTACACAGTCAATACGGACTAGCAAGATATGTAGGAACAGCAAATATCGGTAAAGGAAACATTACGTTCCCTCCATTTCTTCACCACTCTTCTCTATCGGCAATGCGGTCTGCTTGCTCTCATTCTCTATCGTCGAGCTTCGTAGACGCGGTCTGGGACGAGACTCGCGAACTGGGCGTGCTGCTCAAGGGCATTCGCGACCTGCAGCACCTTGTCCTCCGTGCGACGTGCACCCATGAGTTGCAGTCCAAGCGGGAGGTCCCCACTGGTCGTGAGCGCCGCGGGTACCGAGATCGCCGGGACACCGGCCATGTTCGCTGGGATCGTCATGACGTCGTTCAGGTACATGCCCACGGGGTCCTCTTTCACCTGGCGGTTGTGCACCGCGAAGGGTCCCGAAGGCGTCGTGGGCGTCATGAGCACGTCGATGCCCTGCGTTGTGAACGCATTTTGGAAGTCCTCGCGGATCTTCTGACGCAAGATCACGGCACGCTCGTAGTAGTCACTCATGGCGCCGGCCGAGAGCACGAACGTGCCCGAGAGAATACGGCGCTAATGGGGTTTCATAAGTAAGTACACAAATGTTAGTCAAGGACTGACCCAAAAACAAACCATTAGACCGCATGAGATGGTACCTGGACTTCTTCGCCAAAGCCCTCCGAGCGCGTGCGGCAGTAGAGATCGTGGAGCGCGTCGGATTGGTCACCTTGCGTCTCCAATGCGATGTTCTTGGCGCTAAAGTGGATGGATACAAACACACATAGTCATAAATAAGTACATACTTTTCTTTTGCATGGGTTGGGACTCTCATCATGGTGCCGTCACGCACCGGTAGCCGTAGCGCACACCGTCGTAGCGCGAGAGGTTGGATGACGCCTCGGCGCACGCGATAATGTAGTACGCCGGGATGCAGAGCTTGGTAGTCGGCAACGAGACGCTCACCACCTGGGCACCTATTGATAACAAAGTCATAAGCGTTGTGGATAAGTACACGTACTTCCAAGTAACAAGTCATTAGTAACTTCCATAGAGGACTCGGATGTCTTCCATACCAGCATTCAGGAGCCACTCGACGCCCTTGTCCCAGACACTGAGGATCTCCTCCGGCAGCTCCTTCACGAAGTACTCGTGCGGGATGCCGACGCGGACGCCCGTCAGATCTACGGTGCTGGACGTCAGCGCATGATCAATCGTGTCGTTGCACTATCAGCAAATCACATATTTCATCAAAGCACAACAGTTAGTGCTCCATTGGCGCTACTACGACAGAATATCCATACAACGACGGGGTTTGTCCTCTTACCCACTCGAAGGACACATCGTCAGTCATACACGTCGAGTCCATCTCGTCCGGTCCAGCGATTGCCTTCAAGACCGCCGCAGCATCACTGTTTCAAACACGCATTCGAAAGCTCAGTATTTCGTGCACCACACAATCACATTGGGCCTTAAGACACCATCAGCTACATACCCCACAGTTCGGGTGAAGATGCCAGGCGTGTCTAGCGAGCTCGCGTACGATATCATTCCGTGGCGCGACACGCGGCCGTACGAAGGCTTGAGCCCCACAATGCCGCAGTACGCCGCTGGCTACAACATTCAAACAAGTCTTCATCAGTCCTAGCCTCCAGACACAATGACAAGAGTTATTTGCCAGCGAAAACAAACAACATACCTGACGAACCGAGCCACCCGTGTCTGAGCCAAGCGCGGCGAAGCAGCAGCCTGAAGCCACAGCCGCAGCGCTGCCACCCGAACTGCCACCCGCGACCACCGCTGCATCTTCCAAGTCAATCGACCACGGGTTGAATGTCGTGCCGAACTTGGAGTAGATTGTGGCCGAGCCCATGGCGAACTCGTCCATGTTGAGCTTCCCCATTGGGATCGCGCCTTCTTCCAGCAGCTTGGCGGTCGCAGTCGACTCATACGGAGAGACGAAGCCCTCCAGGATCTTGGACGCGGCCGTCGTGGGCACGTTCTCCATACAGTAGAGGTCCTTGACGCCGATAGGGATGCCGTCCAAGTTGCCCTTCGCTTGTCCAGCTGCGCGTCGTGCGTCGGACTTTCGCGCAAGCTCCAACGCGTGCTCGTAGTCGGTGAACACGAACATGTTGAGCTTCTTGGTGGCCTCGATCTGGTCGATGCACGCCTGCGTGAGCTGCACCGCTGTCACCTGGCGCCGCTGAAGAGCGGTGGACGCCTCAAGCAGGCTCTTCTTGCACCAGTCGCTCGCAGCGCGTACGGAGGTCATCGCATTGGCGCGCGCTCTGATAACCACAAGAAGGACAGGAATGTGCGGCTGTCAGTCAACCACTTACGCCTTCTGTTGCGCCTCTCTTAGATAGAGAATCGCGCAAATTACTGCATGTGCCTGTGCACGACATGGATCTTCATGCAGTCACGCTGGTAGAGAGAGAGAGAGCTCGGTGTACGCACCCAAGCACCGGCGCGCGCAGAGTCCGCAGCATCATGCTCCTCGTGCTCGTGATTTTGAAACAGTCGAAAATGGAAGTCTGCGAGTCATGTGGCGCGTGTCGAAAACGGTGTCTGCGATGTTCGATTCGCGTTTTCCTGTGAGCTGTCGTCTAAAGTTCGCAGTGGCACCTGGCTCTCTTTTGACAAAGTACGCCTTACATCCGTATTTACGCATTGCGTAAAAAGGTGTTTTTGAAAGCAGTGCGGACGGTGGTGAGCGCGATTGTCAGAGTGATGGTCACCGCAAGTGATTGGAGGAGAAAAGTTGGCTGGCCGGAAGAGCGCCGAAGCCGCGATAAGCGGCATCCCATTATTTCCATCGAAGAAACGGCGATTGAAAAGGTGCGAAATGAAATGCGCGCTCTGTGGATGTGCCCGCTGTGTGTGTGTGAGAGAGAGGGGGTGGGACGTCCAGCACTTCTTCTCGAGATGGACGAGCCCGTTCGAATGGAGCCCAGCAGCAGCCACAGTGAGCAATAGCAGCTGACAAGCAGAACGGGAGAACGTATCACCAACGAACAGGTCCGCAGCTGAGTTGGTGAAAAGAGATGGCTACGGTCCCAGTTGTCCACAGCACGAACAGTGATCAGTATCGCGAAGCAGATTCTGTAGTACCCGGTGGTTGCCGAGGACCAAACGCGGACCAACAGTGATGCAGAATGTCGCCTTTCGTCAATCAAGATCCAGATATGGTGATGCTGTTGCTGCTCATGGGCTCCTGCTGCGCGCGTGTCGTGGACAGGAGAGAAAAAGTGTGGCGTCCAACACCCCGCACGCAGACACACACACACACCACCATCTCGCCGCCAGAAATCACTAACAGGTTCCATCGGTTGTTTGTCTGCAGATGTCCAACGATACTCTCACCTGGTTGTTGACGAAGAACACCTCTTCGTTCCTCGTCAAGCGCAACTACAATGAGTTCGCCAAGGAGAAGTTCAACCTGTTGAACCAGAACTCGCGCAAGTACTCGGGTCTCGCGTGCGCCAAGGCCGTGGACATCTCGTTGAACGACAAGAAGATCACCCTGACCACCAAGATCGGCAAGGCCGCTCGCAAGCCGCTCACGGCGGACAACGAGGTGCCACTCCGCAAGGGTGCCCGCGGCGGTGCCAACACCATCCGCGCCAACATCTCGCGCAACTACTACCGCCGCGACCTCAAGAAGGCCGCGCTCGCCAAGTGGTCGCAGCTCTCGACGGTCGCCAAGGTCGAGAAGGGTGTGCTCAAGAAGAAGACCATCCGCAGCCGCCGCACCAAGGCGTAAATGCCGGTGAATTTATTCCGTGGTGGATTGATTTGAGTGGGAAACCGCTGCTGCGTTGCGCTGCGCTTCGGACTCGAGTGGAAATAATTACGCACAGAATAAAAGCTCTCCATGCGCGCATCGAGTGCTTTTGTTTGAACGCGCCTCCAGCCATCCCCCTTGTCTTCTTCTATGTCGATGTCATCCATAGTGAGCTCTCACCTGTACATCTGCTGGTCACCATGGTGCTTGTCCAGTTGAGTATCCATTCTCACACAACCCCAAATTGGCAACAGTCGCGACTAGTTGCCATTGATCATTGAACATCTATTGACCAGATTCTCAAGCGTGACGCAATGCCGTTCCTGCGGGGGAATGGCGGCACCGCCGTCCACGAGCTACGTTCCTCCAAGACGCTCATCGGCGCGTCACCCAGTAAGTGCGACGTCGTGGTGCGTTGCGCCGGTGTGCTGGACCTGCACGCGCTACTGAACCTCTCTGCGGACAAGTCCTCGGGCACGATCGTCCCATTCTCCTCCTCCTCAGCACCCGGTGCTAATGGCAATGGCGCGTGCTATCTGAACGACCGCATTGTACCCGTACAGGGTGCACCGGTAGTGCACGGCGACCGCATCGCCTTCGGGGATCCGACCACGAGCTTCACCTTTGAGCTCACAGCCTCGCCGCCACGACAGCTTAGTACCGTGAACGCGAGCACCAGCAGCACCACAGCATCCTTCCGAAGAGCTCTTGACACGCTCCGAGGCGACCGAACGGCTTCCAGTCCACTCGCCTCTACCAAGAGAGCTCCTCGACCACGAACGCCCATGAATGAGGCGATACGACCGACCTCAGGCTTGCAATCAACGACGTCTACTTCATCGAAATCAAGAGAGCAACTCGACCGGTTCCTGCTCGACGCGTCCTCCGACTCGCTGTTGAGTGAGTTTGTCGAGCGGAAACTGCGCCAGAGCTCCAGTCGCAAACGTGGCGGCGCGGCATCGCGACTCGTGGCCATGGAGCCGCCGCCGTCGCTCTCGGCATCCAGCGCGAGCTTGAACTCGACATCGCAGGCGTCGTATCTGGAAGACTCGGTTCTCAATCGAACAAACGACAGGAACAACAGGGTGAGTCTGGCGAGCTCATCGTCTTCAGCTACAGGAGATCATCGCCAGTATGAACGAGTGTCACTATTGACGACAGAGAGGAACCACGCAGAGATGGAGAAGCTCCGACTCGCACAGCAGCTCCGCGAAGTCAACAGCGTACGTAGAGACCAGCGAAACATGTGAGAAGTTGGTTTTCGAGGTCTGACCATTTTCGAAATTGATTCTGTTGCAGGTTCTCAATGGCGAGACGGCGTTCGGGTCGAGTTACTTGGCGTCCTCTACCAATTCGCTAGTGAGAACGAACACACGCGACCAGGATGCCAATCAATTCCATGATAACTCGGCTGATGAAGAGAGCGACGACGAACTACCGGCGATGGTGGAGAAGAAGCCCCAGCCAGCAAGCACTTCAGTGAAAGCTTCACCGCCACCAGTAGCAGCATCAAGACCTCCGGCTGACAGCGTTGACTTCGCTGAAGAAGACGACGCGCCTGATAGCCTGAATGACTCACTCTCGAGCTTCTCCGAGCTTGTGCGAGTCTCGCAGAAGAAGAGTGCCAATAACTCGAGACCAAGGCTCGCCGAGGTTGCCAGGTCTCTACAAAACTCCAAGTCGAATGCTACAGCGCAATCTACGATGGTCTCACCACCAGTCTCACCACTACCAGTAGCCCCGCGACCGAAAGCCCAGGCTCGAACCGCTCTCCACCAGCAGCTCATCGACCAGACGCTGCGCCACAAGCGCCAGGAGATCTTCAGTCAGGCGTTCGTCAAGTGGCGTCGTGGGCTGCGCATTCAGAGCCAGCGACGTCAGCAGCGTGCTCAACAATTTCACAAACTCACTACAAAGCTGCTTCAGCTACGACGCGACGGCATGTTCCTGCAGTGGAAGGCGCTCGCGGGCGTGAGGAGCCAGGCGCTGAGCTGTCGCATGGACGCCTTCCAGGAGCGCATTGCGAGTCGCATGCTCATGAGTGCGTGGGCGCAGTGGAGACTCAAGCATATTGCGCAGCTCACTCACCGCCGCCAATTGCTGCGCAGTGCTGTGCTTCGCATTAGCTTGAAAGCCACTCAAAGAGCGCTCTTCAAGTGGAAACTCCATACAAAACTGCTTCAGACGCACGCACAACTGGTGAAGACGCAGCAAAAGCATCAAGAGAACTGGGATCAGAGAGCGCTCAGGGTGGCTGAGAGTCACCACAGCAAGCGAGTCGCCCCTCGAGTGCTGGCGAAGATCTTCCGTTCGTGGCGCGCATTCTCAAGTGCGCAGGCGAAGAAGCTGCGCATCCTGAGGAAGCTGACAATGCAAGGCGCTTCGAGGCTGAAGTTCAAGGGCTGGACGCAGTGGAGAGCAGCGGTGGTGCTCGCGCGACAAGCTGATGTACTGAAACAAGAACACACAGCTCGACTTCAAGGGATCCAGGCAAAGCAAGGTGCCGATCAGCAAGTGCACAGCCTCGCAGTGCAGCAAGCGCATGCGAAAGAGCTCCAAGAGCTCTACGAAAAGCTCCAAGAGAAAGAGAACGAGTTGCTGGCACTTCAAAGACGTGAACAGGTGAGAGACAGGGAGCTTCAGAAGCTCCAGCAGCAGCAGCTGCGCGACAGCGAACAGAGCAAGAAGAAGCAGAAGCAGGCATGGAGCGAGAGCCTCGAGAGCTTCTTTGAGACCGCAGTCAAACGGGTAAGTCTGCTCTTCATTCACGGCAGTTCTGGTTCTTGATTGCTGCTCTTGTGTGGATGATAACTGTGTTGCTCCCGCTCGTGGTGGTTACAGTGCGACCGTCAGATTGCACAGGTGAGCAGCGACCTGGAGCAGATCCTCCAGCACGCAGAGGAGGACGTCGCAGAGGCGCGCTTCGTAGCTGCCAGGGTAACCTCGCATGGCGATCAGCTTGCAAATGCATAACTCTCGGGCTTGTTGCTGATGCGACGGGTGTGCTGAATGGGTGCTGTGCTGCAGGTGCTGGTGGAGACCATGCTGGAGCAGAAAGTGCACAACAGCAACGAGCGCATTGAGGCACAGGAGGTGCTGCTGCTACAGCTCACGAAGATGAGTCAGCAGCAACAACATGACGGTCTGTCCGTGAACGAATCGCAATGGACCAACAACGCAAAGTTCCTGCACGACATGGTTCAACAGGTGGGTATGCATACAGCTTTCTCATTCGATAATGAGGCAAGCGTGACTGACCTTAAATACGTTGTAATCGTAGCGCCTCACACGTCTGCACCAACTGCTCGACGCAATCGCAAAGCTCGCAGCAGCTTCAGTACACGACGACTCACAGCAGCAGCAGTTGGACCCCGTAAAACTTCGCCACAGCACGTTTCTCACGGACGCGATCCTCGCACGCCAGCAGTGCCACATCCAGGAGATGACTACGATCCTCTTCAAGCTCAGCCACTGTAGCAATAGCAAAGGCAACTCTGCGCCAGTGTCGCCACCTGCCGCAACAGCATGAGCAAGTGGCCATCAACACGGCATTCCAGCCTTTGCTCGTATTCGTCACGTCAAATCTCTCAGTGGGCGGTCGCTAGAAGTCCAGCAGCAGTTGCGCGAGGATCTGCTCGACGTGGTGCGGCTCGATGGTCGGGCTGTCGTCGACCATGGCCTCCATCTGCGCGCGGTGGAAGGCCTCGACCACGAAGAGCCGCATGAACTCGCTGCTGAGCTTGAGCGCGTCCTGGCTGATCTTGGTCACGCGACCGGCGGCCGCCAGCACGTCCGTGGACTCTGTTGTGGTGGTCGTGGTCGTGACACCGAGTTCTGCTTCTTCGTCGCTCTCGTCGTCTTCGAGCGATTCGGCGCCTACGCCAGCGCCATTGCTGCTCTGGTTGGCCTCCCACACGCCGCGGAAGACGTGCTCCACGAGGCTCGGCTTGATGATGAACGACATCTTGGTGTGGGCTTGACGCAAAAGCAAAAGCCCACGTTCTGTTTTGTTTGGTCCAACATGCAAATGCCTTTTATATTAGATATCGTTAGTATGAAGGATGTTGACAATACTCCTGTGAGGCTGAAATGATGGAGAAATAATGCTACAGGATGCATAGTTGTATGAAGGGCTATAGCCTGTGTGATACGCTACCCTGCGTAACGCAGCATCAGACCACTTTGTTCTGTCTTTCTCGGCGGGGCATCTTCCGATCCACATTTTCGACTTCGCAAGTCAATCAATCTACCAACCATGAGCAGCTCACGCGCAGCAGCAGTCGGCCACGTGCTGGTCGTGGGCTCCGTGAACGCCGACATCGTCGTGGAGCTCGAGCGCCTGCCCGTGCGTGGAGAGACCGTCGCGGCGAGCAAACCCGACACGGGCAAGTTCTTTCCGGGTGGCAAAGGCGCGAACCAGGCAGCCGCGGCGGCGCGGCTCATTTCGGACGCGAACGCGCTGCGCGCCAAGTTCGTGTGCCAGTTCGGCAACGACACGCACGGCCAGGCGCTGCAGGATGCGCTGCAGCAGAGTGGCGTGGACATCTCACTCGCGGGCCACCCGCAGTGCCCCTCGGGCCAGGCGCTCGTGTTCGTGTACCCGGACGGCGACAACTCGATCGTGATCGTGGGTGGTGCGAACGCCACATGGCCGCAGTCCCTCCCGTCTGCGCTCGTCGAAGCGATCCAGAGCGCTGCGATTGTGCTGCTGCAGTGTGAGATTCCAGCGGAGATCAACTTCGTTGTCGCGAAGGTCGCTGCTGAAGCAAACGTGCCCGTGATGTGGGACTCGGGCGGCGAGGACCGTAAGATCCCGGACGCCATGCTTCCGTTCATCACGTACCTGTGTCCGAATGAGACCGAGCTGGCGCGGCTCGCGGGATGCGAAGTGAACAGTGGCGCCGACGCGATTGCTGCCGCGCGCGTCATGCAGGAGAAAGGCGCGAACGCGCTGCTCGTGACGCTCGGCTCGCAGGGCTCCGTGTTCATCCCCAGGGCCGACAGCAACGGCGCCGTCCTCCGCCAGACGACTTTCCATGCGAACAAGGTGGTGGATACCACTGGCGCGGGCGATTGCTTCCGTGGCGCGTTTGCTGTTGCGATCGCCGAGCGCAGGAGCGTCGGGGAGGCCATGCGCCGCGCCTCGGCGGCCGCTGCGCTCTGCGTACAGGTCGCCGGGGCGATGCCGAGCATGCCCTCGGCGGCCCAGGTCGCGGCGTTCATCGCGGCCAATGACGCCAGCTAAGATGATTTTGCTGAGATAATCTCAATATTCATTTCCACTCGTGTTAATATGCTCCTTGCTCTACTGTACTGATTGCTATGCTACATGGCTACATGTTGATATCCTTTTTTCAGCAAATATTGTACCCTAAATACTTAAACGACTGGACAGGAGCGCTTGAAGGAGCTATTCACCACCCACTCGCTCAATGTCCACTTTGATGGACTCGAGGCGCGTGTCCCAGTATCGCTGGTACGCCTTCTTGCGGGTCTCGAGGCCGCGCGGCACGACCTGGAAGACGTCCATGGCCAGGTTCAGCTGCGAAATCAAGTGGCAGCTCGCACGCTCGACCTCGCAGGGCACCTTGAGCATCTTGCCGTGCTCGCTGATCCACGCAGCCACACGCGAGGTGACGCAGATCTGGCCGCCCATGCCCACGTCCCCGATCTCATTCGCGATGACCTCGGAGAGCCCCGTGTACGTGACCTTGCCCGTGACCGGGTGAATCGCGTTCACGAGCACACCGTCGTATTGCTGCTGGGCGTCGTGGATCCCCATACGCAGCCTGAGGCCACTGAAGATGAGCTTCTTAGCCTTGGTTTTCTTGCGCGCAGTCGATGGAATGAGGTTGTGCAGTTTCTTGGGCCACTCGGCCTCGAGCAGCTTGAACTGCACCTGCGCGCAGTACTCGACGGCGTCCTTAACATTGTGGAAGGCGAGCTGGAAGGCGTCGCCGCAGGTCGTGATCTCGTAGCCGCGGAACTCGGCGAGCGAATAGCGCACGACTTGCTCGTGGATCTCGTTCGCAGGCTTCATAATTGCGCCGTCTTGAAACCCCCAGAGCTGCGTCGACGACTCAATGTCCGTGTATACGAACACAGGGTTGTGCAGCGGGGGCGTGTTGCGGTTCGCACCCGAGTTCATCGGCAAGCTCGGGTCCGAGACGTAGAACGCCTCGGCGTACTCCTCGGGCACGTACCGCTGGAAGGACCGGTAGAAGCACTCCTGACTGCAGCCAATGGCGATGGCCAGCGCCGTGCCTGAATTGTTAAACAGCAGCGTGCTCACGCCGACCACGAGCGTCGGGATCGCCACGTCAAAGTTGCTACAGAGCAGCACGAGTGAGATGATCTGGTACTGAAATGAGAAGAGCCCATAGACGATCATGATGCCCTTGATGCGCCGGTACAGTGGAGACGCGACCTGGGCGCCGTTGATCGTCTCGTACTTGCGGCCCGAGAGCTTGAGGTTCACGAGCGTGTAGGTGACGTACACGAGCGCGACGAGCTGGATCATGTTGCCACTCACGAGGATCCGGTACGAGCGCGTGTTGAAGCCGTGGTTGGCGATCGTGTACGCGGCCTCGGCCAGGAAGAAGAGCAGGGTGAGCGCGTGCAGCCACTTACAGTACCAGCGCGCGGCTAGGCGCTCACGGAGCGCGCCACGGTCCATGGACTTGCGCGCGAGCCGTGAGAGCTCCCACGTCATGGGGAACATCCATAGCGAGCTCGCCATGAGGCACGTGTCGCCCACCACGAGGATGAACGAGAGCCACGGCCGCGTGAGGTTGGACACCTGCGCCACGCCGCGCAGGCCCAGCGCGTCATAGTACTCGCTGTCATAATAGCCATCGTCGCCTATGAACTGGGCCGCGAACGATTGGTCGTCCAGCAGGAAGACGTCGACGTAGAAGACGCCGCGGAAGAGCGACCAGAGCCAGAGGTAGACGAAGAAGAAGAAGAAGATGGAGCGCACAGCCGAGACGCGCAGCTCCGAGTGGCGATAGATGCTCGTGGCGATCACGGCGGCCGCGACGCTCGACACGAGCAGCGAGCTCGCGTACAGCAGGCTCCAGAGCCGCATGGCAGAGCGCTTGGCGCTGAATTGAAGCAAGCGCAGTGGTCAGCAGGTAGTGCAAGCGCTCTTCCGGCGTTGGGGCGCGCGGGTCTCTTGCTGGAAATGAGCTCCACGCATGCATCGCCCGTGGCGGGGCGCAAGGGCTTGCGCTTGCGGTTTCGTGCTCCACGCATTTTCGTGCACCTCCAAGGTTGTAATCTTGCCTTCAACGTTGATTTCAAACCGGCGGGGATAATCTTGCTCTCAAAGTTGATTTTCAAGAAAGGGACACAAATAGAACAAATCCATTTTACACCGCTCGAACCTTCTCGTTTTCATCGTTGATTTGTTGGTAATCATTCCTGAAAAATGACCGATTTTGACATATTCCACTCGATTTTTCGTGGGATTCCCCGAAAGAGTCGGATTGGAAATGGCGAGTTGTGTGCCGGTGAGGCTCGATCTGTCAGCGACTTGTGTGACCAAGTGTCCATGTGAAGATGCAGTAAAGCAAGCTTATCCGCGATCGAAAGAGCCCATTTGCTGCAGCACTCAACTTATTGTGCTCTTTTGATTGAGGATATGATTTCTTTGGGCTTGGTTCTGACAGTCAAGTCGATTTGTCGCACCTTTCTGGCTTCACGAGATCGACCTTAATCTCTTGACAAAAACGTGCAGCGGAAATAAGTAGCTTTCACAAGGACGCCCATAGCGTCGCAGAACGAGCTTTCGAGCTTACAAGCTGAAGAGTTTTGAAAAGGAGCACTATTATAACATCTCCAAACTCATCCACTTGATAAACACAAGTACGTTCCAACAGATCTCTACGCAGGAGCTTACCTACGCTTTGGGCTGCGAACATTAGTTCGACGAATGACGAGCACTTCAGGTTCCGGACTGCTTTGAAAAGCTCCGAAAACGGCGCCACTCGTCAGCTCTACGTGTGATTCCGACTAATACACACATTAAAAGATTGTGCTCACAGCATAATCTCTTACTACGACACCGTGTGTATTAGGCGACCTTGGTAAAAGGATGTATGTTTTGCTCGTCCACTATGCTTCGTGAGATCGAAACGCTTCTTCAAGCTGACAACTTTCGCCTGAAATTTGAAGGTAGGGCCCTGGTTTCAACAAATCGCTTTCAAATCAAATTTGGCAAATGAACTCTCAGAACGGAGATGGTCAAACCATCTTGACCGTTTAGTAGCTGCTCGGAGCCTGAGCCGTTTGTCATTTGGTGAGAATACTTTTAGGTTCTTCGGAGTGCTCTCAGAGCGACTGGAGTGCAGTGTCAAGCGAGCCATAAGCAAGACGAGGTGTTCGCCCTGGAGATGAGTCTTATTCGAGTCAGGCTCACATTATTTCGAGAGCCATGGCCAAGGTCTCTGACTCTCAGAGAGAGAGTTGGAGACCACAGGATTGCTACTTCGAAGCCCACCAGTCTTCGTTCTTCCTTGTGGGCTGCTCTGTGCGCGTCTTGCACACGACGAAGACGGCGGTCAGCGGGCCAGCGGTAGAGCGCAGGACACGGCGGCGCTGCAGGAACATCTCCATGTGGAGCTGAAGTTCACATAAACCTATTTCAATTTCCCACCACTTTGCGAAACCTCCATTGAAAAGCAATGACGACCCATTTTGCGGAAAATCGTCCGAGAAAGGAGTGTGCGCTTTTCCATTCGTCTTCATCTCCACTTCGCCTTTGCGTGTTTCCTCGCAGCACACGCGTCGCGAAATTGCGTTCGAAGCGCTCCTTGTCATCTCGTTCTTCCATCCAGCCATTCTTGCTTCGGTGGACAAAAAGGTGTGCAACTCCACAGAGCAATTCTGTGGACAACCACTCAAGCTGTTGTTGTGTTGTGTCCTTCAAAGGATCGAGACCTGTTCGAGATGACACGCGTACCGTGTTTTTGCGGGGGTGTGAGAGAGAGACTTGTTTGCTTGTGCGCCAACAACACTCGCAAGCAAGACTTTGCTTGCTCGCTCTCAGACTGTAAAGTCGTTCCCATCCAAAAGTTGCGCGCATGTGATTCTTGACGCAACAGCACTTGGTTTTGCTCTGCGCAAGTGGACACTACAGCAAGCCGTCTGTTTATTGCGGTGCGATAGGACAGGAAGCTGCGCTTCAGCACCACAAGGACGACCATGTCTGACGCAAAACTTGAGTTTGTGTCTCCTGTTGTTTTCGATAGCTGCAGGAGCTCGTTTGGGACAGGCGCTAGGTGGTACAGTACCGTCGAGCCACAAGCCCGTGGGTTCAGTCCAGATCTCCCCAGCAACACACTGGATCGGCTGGCGGTGGATGGGACCAACAGGGTTTTCTGATTGCCGCCCAGGTTTCCCTCGAATCATTCTGTCAGCCGAAAAGCGCGCATATTGCAGGGTACTTTTGCGTATCCTTATTTGGATGCACATGTTGCGTTTGCGCGGAAGTTGCAACCTGTGCTTGCTTGTGTGGTTCGTTCTGGCCTTATTTATCGCAGTCTCCGCAGCTTGATCATGAACTTGCTTCCACAGCGGCTTTTTGTGTCAAACAACCAGCTCTTTCTATTTTTCCTGTTTCAGCGCACGTCAAATTGTCCCGCACAAAAGAATATCCCACCACGCGGCTCTTTCTTTTTTTGCAGCGAGTCAGTCAGTTGGCTTGTCTTGCGAGCAAGTTTTTGTTGAGCAAACGACACAGGTTGGCTTGTGTGCGTCAACAAGCAAGAAAGAAAGAGCGACGTGGGGAAGGAAGTCTCGCTGTCTTGTGACGCGACAACGACTTGCAACATGTTTCCAAACTTGAAATGGTCGATCCTCGATCCAGTTCATCACTTTCCGTGGCCTTTCTCTCTTTTTCTCCTTTTCCACTTGTTTTTGCCAAAGGAGCTGATGGATTTCAGTCAAAGCGCCACGTGAATCCTCGCAAACCTCACAAGCAAGTCTTGCTGTTGCGGAGCGTTCGCAAGACCGGGCGGCTTGCTTGATTTGACGTGTGCCTGGTCTCTGTTTGCCGCACATGGCACGCAACTGCAGCACGTGGCGGCACGCAACCACAGCAAACAGAAACAACAACCAAACGAACAAGCGTGAACAGCAACTGTAGCAAGTCGTGGAGGAGAAAAGACGCAATTATCGGGGTGCCTGCGACCACCACCACCATCAAGCTTGCCTTGCTTCCGAGCAAGCAAGTCTGCGCAACACCAACAGCAAACAACAACTGCACTTGTTGCTGTGTAGTTTGTTTTTCTTCCATGCGGTTGTTGGGCCATTACCAACGCACCCGACCGCGCCATAGAAATCGCAACATCGTCCTCTCCCTCTGCCGTTGTCCCCCTGTCTTGCCTTAAACCTCCGCCCATACAGGCTGTTCCACCCTTTGCGGCCGCTCGCCCATCCCCACCTCCACAGATGGTGGTGCTTTGGCTCTTGCTGTCGTCGTTGTGAGAGAAGCCACACTGGGTTGCCAGCGAGCGAGCCTGAGCAGCGAAAAACAAGTCCAACAAACAAACAAGCAAACAAGCGCAACCGCCGACGGACGAACGCAAGCGCTAGCACCACGAGCCACACACGTGGACGCTCATTTTCCGAAAGGCGCGCAACTGTAGAGGCGGTGCCAGCAACAAGTGAGCTCCTCGGATTAAATCAATCGTCCGCGTGAGTCAGGCGGCTGTGGGTACGACTTGTTTGGATCTCCCTCTCAGTCTCTCGGTGGAAAACGCTTGCGCGCAAACAAACAAACTGCTCAGCTGCCTGGCGACCACTCAGCAAGTCGCTTGCGCACAACAAGGTGGACGCACGCAAGCCACACACGCAAACCCACACTTGCGGCTTGATGGTCCCGTCCGGCGAGGCCACGCCAGCGCACCAGATCATGGAAGAAGCTCACAAAGATGTCAACGCGGCCGCTGGCCACAGCAACAACTACTGGGCGGATGAGGACGACGCGTCCACAGCAGCTGCGACGGCCAGGAGCCTGGTCGAGCGCATGCAGCGCACGTTCCCGTTCGCGCAGTCGCCACTCCCACGACCGCCGCCGCTGTCCCGCCCCGGCTCCTTCCGACTCGATGCAATCATGAACGCAGAGGACGTGATGACCAATGCGGCTATGGTCATGGACGATGATAGCAGCAGTGCGCACGGGTCCTCTTTCTCGTACGGCAACGAGAACAGCAACCAGAACAGCAACGACGCGCGTCCTCAAGAGCTACACGAGCAGCAGCACCTTGAGTCCGGGAAGTCGTCGCTCGCGTTCATCCTCGGCAACGACAGACAGAGCAATCAGCAGCAGCGGGATCCTTCAAGAAGACACGATCACGCGCTGCAGGTGGACGCAGAAGCAGAAGAGGACGAGGACGAGGAAGAGGAAGAGGAAGATAACGATTGGGGTGACGCCTCCAGCGACGCCAGCTTCGGTATGTCCATCACTCGGTTGTCATCATATAGCGATCTACCAGTTGCCAGCTCACATGCCTAACGCGCCTCTTTGAACTCTCATGCGCAGATCGCCGAGATACGTCCGCACCACGCAGCAACAGCAGCGATGGTGGCGGAGGACGGAAAGGAGGGACCGCCACGAGAGGGTCACGCGCAGCTGGCAAGCCGCCTGCTGCAGCTGCGAGGCGAGCGGCGGGCTCAGGGTCGTCTTCGAGCCGCAGCCAGATCAAGAAGTCGCGCATCTGCAAGTTCGACGGCTGCACGCGCTACGTGGTGAACCGCGGGTTGTGCATCGGCCACGGGGTACGTTTGTTTGCTTGTTGTTTGCTGTGTCCGCTTGTTTGCTTGCCCACCTGCGTGTCTTGTGTGTTGCTTGTTTGTTTGTGCTTGTTGGCCTCGCCAGTCACTTGTGCTTATGGTTCGAAATTCGAAGCATGGACACAAGTTGACACACACTGCAACGAGTTGAACTGCATTGCGGTGGTGCTGCATGTATGCATTTGCGTGCGATCCTTTTGATCTGATATGCTGGAGTGCTGGGCACGTTCATGTCTCGTATTTCACCGCGCGTTTTGTTTGTTTGTTTGCTTTGCTGACGACGCTTGTTGATTTGTGCTGTGTGTGTGTGTGTACCCCTCCATGGCTCGCAAACTCGTTGATGTGTTTGCGCAGGGCGGCAAGCGATGCGCTATCGCGGGCTGCGCGAGCAGCGCCAAGAACCTCGGCGTCTGCTGGAAGCACGGTGCGATGCTTCTCTTCCTCCTGCGTAAAGGAGTCGATGGGCCGCATCCTCATCTCTTCTGTTTGAGTCTCTCTGTCTATTGCAGGCGGCTCGACCAAGTGCACGATCGACGGCTGCGACAACCGCGCCAAGTCGCGCGGCGTCTGCTGGTCCCACGGCGGCGGCAAGAACTGCAGCGGCGACGGCTGCACCAAGACTGCGGTCTCCAACGGGCTCTGCTGGGCGCACGGCGGCGGTATGTGCCTCATGCTTTCATTTGCGTGCGTGGATACCAAGTGGACTTGTGTGGTTGACTTGCTTGTTTGCTTGCTTGCTTGTCGCAGGCAAGCGCTGCGTGGTGGAGGGCTGCAAGAAGCCCGCGTACGAGCGTAACGGCAACCTCTGCTCGCTGCACCAGCTCAACGGCGCATGAGCATTAGATGCGGTTAATAGGCGCCTGGTAGTTGAGAGCGAGTCGCGATTAACATAAAGCGCTCGTACAAGTATTTATCTCGTTGCGCACGAGCCCAAATGAAGGAACTCGCGAATAAAGAAACAAGTCAAGAGCAAGCAAGCGTTTTGTTTGTTGCTGGCGTGGTTGTGTTCATTAGCGCGAAGAAAGAGGAGGCTTTGAGCAAGCACTCTTTTTCCCATACTTTTTTGTAAGCTGATTCTTCACATCCAGCATATTTGTAAGCTATATAGCCTATCTCACATCTCTATTAGCATATACCCTTTACAAAGAGGGACACATTTCACTGCACAAAAATACAATATCATACAGAAACGGAACAGCCGAGGGTGGAAGAGAGCTCTCAGTCCAGAATTTTGCTCCCATGACGCAGAGCGACCCGCCGCCACCATTGCAGCAAGATGGCGATGATGGCGCCGTCACGACGCCTGCGCAGCTGCAGCAGGAGCTCTGGGCGCTCGTGGAGCTCCTCGCAAAGCACCAGCTCTCTGTAAAGGGCGACACTGGACAGCAGCAGCAAGAAGAGCAGCCTGATGATGGCGACGACAGCGCGTTCCTCGCGACCGTCCAGCGGAAAGCAAAGCACTTGCTGCGCGCCAAGCAGCTCGTGGCGGACGGGAACCAGGAAGCGCTGTCTGTTGTATCCGCTGTGTCTGTGAGTAGCGCCAGTGCTGTTGCTGTAGGTGGTGGTGATGAAGAGAGTGAGCAGGCGACAAGTGCGAAGCTGCTGACTGAAGAAGCGAACGAGCGCATTGCGCGAACTGTGCTCGATGGGTCGTGTGCTGATGCGAGAGAGCGCATTGGCGAAAATGAAGAGGACGTTGACGAAGAAGAGGCGATAGACGAGGAGGACAAGAGCGACACGCTCTCGGACTGCACGACGATCACCGAGACGTCGAGCGTCTACGGCATCCACAACACGTGGGTGGACCTGGCCACGCTCTACTCGCTGCCCTTCGTCTTCCAGACCCCCGATAACAGCAACGGTAACAGCAGCAGCTCGAGTCGGCGCCTCAAGCCCGTGCCGGCGCTCAACATCAGCCATGAGCAGATGCACTTGAGCAAGATATTCCAGGAGTGCCAGCGCGCGATCCACACGATGCGCGCGGTCGCGACCGTCGACTCGCTGCGCAAGGTGCTCGACCGCGGAGTGACCGTGCTGCACTTCAGCGGCCACGGCGGCCAGATCGCTGGCAAGAAGAACTACCTCGTATTCGAAGACACGCACTGCAGCGGCCTCGCGCATTTGGTAGATGCCGCGACGCTGCGCAGTATCCTGAGCGGCGGCGGCGCGCTGCTCGTCGACGAAGCCAGTAACAGCAACGCAGTGAACGAGAGCTTTGACGGCGATGAGCTACCGCCGCCTCCTCCGCCCGCCAGCTTCGCGCTCTCACGCACGCTGTCGTCCGCGTCGTCGTCGTCACGCAGCTTTGGTGACGCTACGCGAGGCGCAAGTGGGACGCTCAAGCTCGTGTTCGTGTCGTCGTGCCACTCGAAGGAGATCGGCGAAGTGTTCATCCAGGCGGGTGTCGCGCACGTTGTGTGCGTGCGCTGCGACGACAAGGTACTGGACGAGTCATCGTCCATGTTCTCGTACTCGTTCTACCACGCCGCGCTCACGGGGAAGACGGTGCACCAGGCGTTCGAGATCGCGCGCGTCCGCGTGAGCGCCGAGATGCGCATCCCCGACAACGAGGGCGACAAGTTCGTGCTGCTCGAGTCCTCGAACCTGCACGCCGAGTCCTGTCCGCTTTCCAGTACCAATTCTGACATTCCTCAGGCGATCGAGGTCAACTTCCATGCCAAGAGCTGCAAGTGCCACGCGTCGACCGTGCACTTCGTGTTCTCCGACATCTCCGTGGGTAAATGGGTGGACGTGAGTCCGTCCAACAAGTTCTCAAAGACGCTCCCGGCGGTCTCCGAGTCTTTTGTCGGCCGCGAGCAGGAGCTCCACGCGCTCGCAGGGCTCGTCAACTCACATCGGTTTGTGACTGTGCGTGGGCCACCGGGGATCGGCAAAAGCACGCTATCGATCAAGCTCGCACACTTTCTCGCAGACCGCAACGTGTTCCCCGACGGCGTCGCGTTCATTCGCCTGCGTGGCGTGCAGTCGCTCGAAGGGCTCGAGTCTGCAATCAAGAGCTCGCTGTTCCCCGAAGGTGGTCGAGAGAAGGAGATGCCGCTGCACCAGGTGCTCTCGGACCTGAAAGTGCTACTCGTGATGGACAACATGGAGGACCCGATCAACGCCAACCCGTCGGTGGTACGCGAGTTCCTGCTGCACTTGCTGCAGAACACCCCGCAGCTGTCGTTCCTGATGACTGCACGCCAGGCGATGGGTGGCGGCATGGCGGGTTTCGATGAGAAGGTCGTGTCGCTGAATCGTCTCTCGCATTTCCATGCTGCAGATCTGTTCCTGAAGCAATCACCGCGGCCACTGCTTCTCTCGGAGATTGGTGACATCGACACGAGCAACTCGAGCGGCATGTCCAGATCTGCGACCGTCCTGGAAGCGCTCACCAATCATCCGCTCATGGCGTTCCTCGACGGTCACCCTCAGGCAATTTCGCTATGTGCGCCACTGTTGCAAGACCGGTCGCTCTCCGAGCTGACGCGAGCTGTGCTGAGTCGAGGCGTGAGTGAACTCCAGGTGGTTGGGCTACCAGCGCACGACCGCAGCGCTGTGAACACGCTGGTGACGTCTCTTGGGGTCTCGCTCGAGCAAGTCAAGATGCACCACGGTCAAGATGCGATCCGCTTCTTCGCGCTGCTCGGCTTGCTGCCAGCAGGAGCGATGCCCGCCGACTTTAAGAGTCTCTGGGGCAATAAATGGGAGGTTTTGGTCGAGACGCTGCTTCGGTTCTCGCTGATCCAGCGCAATCGCATCCCCGGCTTCGCGCTCGCAAACCGCGGATTGCCGAAGCGTGGTGGAGTCACTGGTGGGAGCAACAGCAGCCAGCGACGAACATCCTCGCGTGGAGGATCTCGAGCAAGCGACGGATACGACCAGACGCTGCTCTCGGCTCTGAAATCGTATGGAGACTACATCAGTGGCGGCGGTGGAAGCAAGGCCGGCATCTCAGATCATGAAGGTGGGAGCGCAAGTCGCGGGACCTTGTCAGACAAACACATGCTCAACACGCTCACGCGTAGTGGACGAGCGACTCGACTGGCGGAACATGTGGAGCAGCTCGATAGCCAGGCAGAGGTCATGTCCGTTTGCGTCTCGTACTCGACGTTCCCGTTCATCACGAGCTACGCGCGCAGTCTCCTGGGCATGTACGATGGCGACGGCGCGAAGAACGACGTGCTCGCTTCGATCTGTAGTGCCGACCGCGACCTGTTCCTGTACAACACGGCGAGACACTTTTGGAAAGTGAGCTACTGGGTCTTCCAGCACATCTGTACACTGGCAGCTCGCTCGAGCGCATCGTACCTGATCCTGGACATGCACGAGTCGAATTTGTGGATGATCCTTGACCTCCACTTGCGCATGATTGAAGAGTGGGGCCAGGAGGCAAAGAGCTCAGCGTCCAATGCTGGCGGTGCGCATCCTGACAACCAAAGTGGATTCGACGGCGGCAATGGCTCAGGTCTGAGCGTCGACTGCTCCGTTCATTCTCCTGCTGCTGCGTCCAACCTGCGCGAGAAGATCGGAAGCTACGTCGTCGACGTCGCCTGCTTCTTCGCGCACGCGCTGTTCCTCTCAGGTCGCCACCGTGGGGCGTGGAATGCTGCAAACAAGTCGCTGCATATCGCAAAGCACCATAAGGACACTCGGAGCGAAGCCAACACGCGCAAGCTCATGGGAATTCTGCTCACCACGGAGACGAAGTTTGACGAAGCGAAGGCGCAGTTTGGCATGTCGCTGATTCTCTACAAGGCGGTCGGTGACAAAATCGGGCAAGCGGCGTCGCTGAGTGCGATTGGGATGATCCACACGCGAAAAGGGAACCTCCGCGGCGCGCACAACTGTTTCACAAAGGCGCTCACGCTCTACGAGTGGTTCAAGCACTCTTTGGGGCAACTCAACTGCCACCAACGGCTCGCAAACCTCGAGAAGAAGCTGCGCGATGGCGACGGACTCTCGCGGAAGAACGGACAGAATTCGGGCTACAGCCACCACTACGCTGCGACGCGTCGACTGCAAGGCGACCTCAATCGAAAACGCAATGGCGAGTACATCGTCCGATGGGTGGGACACGAGATGAGTCTGCTGCTGGAGCTGCCGCTGTCCAGCAACGACAAGCTGCAGGAAGTCCACGATCCATCGGCTGCATCGCTGAGCAGCTCGTCAGGGTTGGGAAGTCCCCGTCAATCAGCTGCTTTAATGTCCAAGCCACCGACGCCAGGAGTGTCCAACACGCCGAAGAAATGCCGACTGGGGATGATAATCGACCAAAAAGAGAAAGAGCGCTCGGTGCCAGCAGCAGCAGCGTCGAACTCGAGTGGCACGATTACCTCTGCCAGCACAAG
>JAASFQ010000135.1:0-41898 GCA_023333845.1 Globisporangium polare | reverse complement strand
CTCGGTGCTGTGTGGCGAGTGCTGCTTGCTGCTGCTGGTATGTGGAATCCATGCATCCGTGAGAGGTAGCGTGCACAGCGCGTCCCAGTCGATGCGCGACGCGGGGTCCGCAACGATCCCCACGAGCTCCGCGTCGCTGAGATCCAGCACCTCGGTACTGTTGAGTGGCAGTGGTCGTCGGCGTGGGGAGCCCATTGCGGCTCTGGGTCGGATGTTGAGCTATGAGAACCACTGGGAACGAGAGCGCGATCGCTTGTTGAAAAGGAGATGATGAGTGAGGGATCGTAATCCTCGCTTGGACGATAGTAGGCTCGCTCTTTGTGCGATCCCTCAACAGCCTGGAACAAAGCCAGGGCGACCGACCAGGTGTCCACTTCTCACAGAGTCTCCGCTTGCATCCACTCACTCATTCCGTTCGTTCATTCATTCATACGCCGTACCGGTTCATTCGCGACCGGGCTAACTTAACGACATCCATTCAGAGTTCTGCTCTACGCTGCCACCGCGTAGGCGCTGCCTTGAGGTCCCGTGGCCGCGAGCCGCTTGCGTGTCTTCGCCTGCATCTGCACGACCCGGGACGCGGTCTCAGCCAACTTGCTCATGACCGTGTACTGCGACTGCGTGAGCTCGCGGGACTCGTGGTCGACGCAGCAGACCGAGCCGATGACCGTCGTCTTGTCGGCCGCGAGCATCGGGAAGCCGCAGTAGAAGCTCACGTTCATGTGCTTCACTGGGATGATGTGGGCAAAGCGCACGTCGGCCTCCGGGTGCGGAACCAGCAGCGGCTTGTCGCTCAGGATCGTCTGCGTGCAAAAGCCCTGGTCTCTCGGGAACGACTTGCTCGCGAAGGACGCGAGCGTGGACGCGATCACGCGCATGCGGTCCTTGTCCACGATCGTGATGAGGCTCCCCGAGCACCCGAGCTCCTTGGATGCGATCGCGCAGATGATGTCGAGCTCCGGCACGGGCTCCAATGCGCCGTCCTCGGCGTCCTCAGCGGTACTCTCACCGACCAGGTGCTCGTCCTTGAGCAGCTGCAGCCGCGCCGCTTCGTTCGCGGGCACGGGCGTCACGATCACCTGGTCGAGCTCTGGTGGGTACTCGATCGCGTACGAGCGCTTCTCGTTGTTCGCGAGAACACACTGGTCCACGGGGAGCGGCCTGTCGTTCAGTCGCGTCTGCAGCGCCGCAAAGTACTGCGCATCCGTGCTCGCTTCGGTCAGTGTGATCTTGCGGTGGTGCGGGTGTCTCTGCTGTTGCTGGTTGCTGCTGCTGTTTGTACCGGTGCTGCCGGTGTCGCTGAACGCGTCGCTGTCCTCCTGGTCCACGAGGTACCGAATCACGCTCAGCGCCGACTTCTTGCGCGCGGCCGAGGCGTTAGTCATCGTCTCCTGCAGCAGGTTGGTCAGCACGACGCCCGTGGTCGCGCGTGACCGCATCGCCGAGGTGGAGCCTGACACTCTCGAGGCCTCGAACACGTCCGGAACAACTCTCGCAGGCCGCAACGTGCGCTTCGTCACGTGCGCGTAGCGACACTGGTCCACGCGCACGATGCACGTGTCGCACACGCGGATGCTCTCGATGGCCGAGCACTCATAGACGCCGGTGCACGTCTCGCGCTGCTCAATGGCCGAGCAGCGCTCGCACACGTAGTAGCCGCAGAGCGCGCAGCTCTTCTTGCGCGCCATGAGGAACGATCGGCGGCAGCAGACGCAGTGCGAATTGAGCACCTTGATCTGCCGCCGGTCCGCGAGCACCTGGATGCCCAGGCGCCGGCGCCGCACGATGTCCGCGAGGCAGACGATCCACTGCGCCATCTTGAGCAGCCGCGCGCGCACCACGCGGTTCGACGCGCTGTCCTTGTTGCTGTGCTTGTTGTTGTCTGATCCACCACTGTAGAACATCTCGCCCGAGAATGTCACGCGCGTCGAGCGGCCGTCCTGCTCCTCCTCAAAGTGAAAGCCCGCGAGCACGTCGTGGCCGTGCTTGGCGCGCTGCGCCACGCGTCCGAAGAAGCAGTCGTCCGGGTGCAGCGACAGCAACGTCTTGGTGAACCAGGGCTTCTTGTTGACGCTGAGACTCTCGTTGCTGCTACTGTTCGTGCCCGAACTGTTGCTGGTGACAACGCTGGCGTTGTCCTGGAGATATTCAAGGAAGCACCATTCCTCATTACGGGCGAACACGTTGGCCTTCTCGAACGTCACGGCGCTCACCAAGAGGTCGGCCGCCGCTGGGTCACCACCGGATGCGGTCCGCACCGACGACGTGTCGCTGTACGTGCTGGCGGCGCGCGACGAGCGCGAGGGCAGACCGCCGGCCGACTCGTGCTTGCTGACGATGTGCACGAGCTCGCCGGCGAGGAAGTCCTTGGGACTCAGCGTGCGCATGACGTCATCGAACTGGTCGCTCGTGCGCGTGTCAAACACGAGGCGCAGCTCCTGCACGCCGCACTGGAGCAGCCCCTTGGCGAGCACCGAGAAGGACTGCGGGTCCTCGCGCGTGTACACAGCGATGCCGCCGCCGTTGACCCCACTGCCGCCGCCGCTGGAGCTGCTGCTACCGCCGTTCAGACTGCTCTTCTTGCGGCCCCATCTTGAGGAGAGCTGCGATTTACGGAGCGCATCCCAGCGGATCGCGCCCGCGGCCTCGTTCGCCATGGCCGCCAGCCGCTGGTCGCTGAAGCGCACGTTGCGCGTCTCTCTCTCGCCCTCCGCGATCGCCACGCTGCTGCTCTCGCTGGGCTGGTGCAGCGACCGCGAGCCCGTCGTGCTGCGGCGCGCGCGCGCCATCACGGAGCTGCGCCAGGCCGACGTCGTCCGCGAGCGCTCGTCCATTGTCTCTAATAGAGAGAGAGAGCTGGGCTGGGCTGGCTGTGCGAGTGGCCTCGCCGCGGGAATTTGCGTTGTGTGTTCGGCCAAGCCCACGAGCCCATGTAGAGCGTGGCCTGTCTTGGCATCGTGTGGGTTGCGTCGGCGCACGCCAGTGCGCACAGGGTGGACGAAGAGCCACTGTGCTCACGTGACGATGGTCGCTTGCGTTTGTTGTTTGGTTGTTCCTGTCTGTCCGAGCGAACTTGCTGTTTGAGAGGGGAAAAGGGGCGGTTGGTAGAGCTTTTTCGAGGTCCCATGCTGCTCTTGCTGTGTGGTTTTTGTGCTGGATGTGGATCGAGATCTAAAATAGTTGTGGAAAAAGCTTTTTGAGGCGAGCGGGAAGCGCACACTTTGCAAACCAGGTTACTCACTTTGTTTCGAATTCGGTTCCTGATTAGCTCTGCAGACACAATACATTCGCCAGCACGCTCGCTCGCTTGAAGGAACGGATCAGGGTCGACTTTCATCGGGCTGCGCCTCGGCTTTCACAGGCGTTTTGCATTTCGCTGACTGGCATACGCACGCGTGAAACCCCAAGGCCCGAAGCTCCGTGTGTGAAGGTGGCGTGAGAGCGGCTTTGCACGGATATCCGTGCGAGCGGAGGTATCCTTCACAAAGAGAGCTATTTTGTGTGTGCTCGCCACAAAGACTGCATTGGCGCGTGACGGAAGAGCAATCTATGCGTGATCTCACGCAGCCGCGCTGGTGAGAAAAGTGGATTGTTGGTATCAATTCTGTCGAAGATCCACCCTTCTGTCTTTTCATGTCAATGTGGGAGCACAAAGCACTGCTTCAGCTGTGTGGTAGGGAATTTGGAAATGGACTGTATTTTGGTACAGCCATCCATTTGGTTCACAAATTGAAACATGTGGTACCACACGTATGTATACAGCTGAATCTATGCTTTGGGGTTCATTCGAGTCGTCCATTTTGAAGCAAAGAGCAGCAGCCAGCACCACGCCAGACAAACAGACTGGCACAAGAAGCGAAGCGGAGGAGATGTCGCGCCACCGCGACGTGCGCAACCGCGCCTACTCGTACGAGGACGAAGGTGCGCTCTTCCTCTCTACGTGTGTTTCTGCGTGGTTGTGCAACAGTCAGTCTGACTGCGTGCTCTCTCTCTCTCTCTCTCTCTTCGCTCTGTGTGGACTGCCTGCAGACTATGACGACGACTACTATGACGATGTGCCAACGTCGCCCAACTCCAGTACGTGCGCGATCTTTGTTGTGTTGCTACTACTAGCGAGCTGCACCTGTGGTAGGAATAGTGGTATGGCGGTGCTAATGCGCGGGGTCATGTCTGTTGTTGCTGTGCGCAGATGAGTTCATGTATCGCCGCGACTCGCCGAGCCACCACCAGTCGGTATTTGCGTTCGTTGAGCAGCCAGCGGCGCCGCTTATGGATGCCGACGACTCTGGTACGAACACCTGTCGCGCTGCGCACTGTTATTGCTACAGCGTGTGTGCTGTTTCTTGTTACTGAGACGTAACGTGTCGCTGCCACTTATTGCAATGCAATGCAAATGCAGAGCTCCTGGAGGTGATGGTGCCGCAGGTGACGGACGCGATCGGCGCCAAGTTCTCGCACCAGCAGATCGCCGAGGCGCTGCGTCTCGCCAACTACGACGTCGACAAGACCGTCGTGTCGCTGCTGGAGAAGGCCAAGACGTCCTCTGCGGCTCGTACGTGCTGCCCTTGTAAGCAAATGTGTCATCACGCCTGCGCGTTAGTAGCTGACTCTCGATTGCTCGCATGCCTACTACCACAGGCGGCAACCTGCCGCTGCAGATCCAGATTCCTCGCCTGGAAGCCGTGGCGATGTCGATCGGCCACGAGTCCAAGCCAGCAGCGGCTGCTGCTATCTCTGTTCCTGCTCCCGTGAAAGGCAAGACCGCTGCGATCGGCGGCACGATCAGTCCGCCAGCCAAGCGCCTCGACGATGACAACGCCGGTGAGTACCCAGAACCCCTGAAACCCAAGCGAGCGACTGAGACGGTCCCAAGCTTCGCACCGGCGCAGACGCAGTTCACACCCGCGGAGAAGAAGGCGTTCGAGAAGGCGGAGCTGAAGACGCAAGAGGCGTGTCTCAAGCTTTACGAGGAAGAGACGAGCGCCACGGGCAAGTCCAAGATCAGCATGGTCGTCATCGGCCACGTGGACGCCGGCAAGAGCACGATCACGGGCCACTTGCTGTACAGACTCGGGTACGTGAGCCAGAAGCTCATGCACAAGTACGAGAAGGAGTCGCGCGAGGCCGGCAAGTCCTCGTTTGCATATGCCTGGGTCATGGACGCCGACGACGAAGAGGTACGAATAGAGAGTCGGGCTTATTGAGCTCCTGGGCTGACTGCTGGAGAATGCGTAGGCTAATGTGATTACGATGGTGCTGTGTTATGCGTATCAGCGAACGCGTGGCGTGACCATGGACGTCGGCACGAGCTACTTTGAGACGTCGACCAAGCACGTGACGCTGCTGGACGCGCCGGGGCACCGCGACTTCATCCCAAAGATGATCGCCGGCGCCTCGCAGGCCGACGTGGCTGTGCTGGTCGTGCCCGCTGCGACGGGCGAATTCGAGGCTGCGTTTGAGAACTCAGGTCAGACCAAAGAGCACACGCTGCTCGTGCGCAGCCTGGGCGTGACGCAGATGATCGTCGCGGTCAATAAGATGGATGCGGTACGTGAAGTTGGTGTTTGCCTGTCGATATTGCTGCCTAGGATGCTAACCTGTCTTTGTGATGCATTGTAGACTGGCTGGGACCAAACGCGCTTCGACGCGATCGTGGCGTCACTGACGAACTTCCTCCAGAGCTCGGGCTTCCGCCTCAAGAACCTCTGGTTCGTGCCACTCAGCGGCATCACGGGCGCGAACTTGGACAAGAAACTCGACCCGAAGGACTGCAGCTGGTACTCTGGGCCAACGCTCGTGGAAGCCATTGGTAAGACTACGATCAACACAGTTGGTGGTGCGTGATATTGCACCAGATACAGTATTCTGACGTTGTATGTGTTGTTTACCGTGCATACAGACCAGTTCTCGCCGCCGCAGCGCCAGATCTCCAAGCCCTTCCGCATGTGCGTCTCGGACGTGTCCAAGTCCATGGGCCTGGGCCAGACCGTCTCGGGACGCGTGTATGCGGGCGCAGCTGCCGTGGGAAACTCGGTACGAACCTCTTGCTACATCTTGTTACTGCTGAGTGGAGCGACTAATGGTAATATGGTTCTCTTGCTTGGTGTTTTGTTTGTTGAGCAGTTCTTGCTGATGCCAGTTGGCCTGCCGCTCACGATCAAAGGTGCGGCGCATGCGCGAATTATGAATATGGCCAACAGCTCTTGAGCATTTGGATGCTGACCCATGCGTTACGCGTGTCTTGTTATCATTCCTCGCTTGCAGGCATCGAGCAGAATGGCAAGCAGGTGCAGTTTGCGCGCGCTGGCGACACGATCGACATGGGCGTCGCCGGCATCGACCCCACTGCTCTCAGGTTCGTATTTGCATCGAAAGTCTCGTTTCTGCGACTGCCTTCAGATACTGACGAGTCTCCGTGTCTGTGTATTCCTACCACGTATCGTTCAAAACAGCACTGGGAGCATCCTGTGTTCGATCCCGTCGCCCGTGCGCCTCGCGCGCAGATTCGAGGCCAAGATCATGACGATGCCCGCCGTGGAGGTGCCGCTCGTCAAGGGCACGTGCGTAACGATCCACATCCACCACGTGGACGAGCCGGTGAACATCACGCGCCTCATCAGCATCTTGAACAAGAGCGGCGAGGTGGAGAAGCGGAAGCCGCGCTGCATCACGCGCGAGAAGTCGGCCGTGGTGCAGATCACGTGCCAGCGCCCGATCTGCCTCGAAGTCTTCTCGAGCTACCGACAGCTGGGACGATTCACGCTGCGCGACCGGGGCACGACGCTCGCGGCCGGCATCATCACGGAAATCATCTCATAGACGCGGTTTGCACACGAAGGCTTAAATAGCGCGGGTGTGGCTCGTGACTGAGTTTCACAGGCAGGTATGACACACAAAAAGGTAAAAGGAAGCTATATGAACAGAATTTCTAGCAACACACCGTTCTTCTTCGCTTGGCACAGCAGGGGGCTTGACGCAAATCTCTTCTTCTACTCCTTGAGCGCCGCGAGCTCGCCCTCTTCCTGGAGCTGCTGCACGATGTCGAGGCCGCCGATGAGCTCGCCGCGCACGTAGAGCTGCGGGTACGTGGGCCAGTTCGAGTACTTCTTGAGCCCCTGGCGCACGGCGTCGTCGCTCAGGATGTCAAAGTGGTCGTACTGGAAGCCCTCGGCGTTGAGGATGTCCACGAGCGTGCGGCTGAAGCCGCACTGCGGGGCCTGCGGCGAGCCCTTGATGAAGATCATCACCGGCGCCTTGTTGATCAGCTGCTCGTACTTGTTCTCGCGCTTCTCCTTCTTCGCCACGCCCAGCTGCTCGCTCAGGTCGCCCTCCTCCTATTAAGCAGCCGTTTATAGACGCTACTCAGTCAGCTACCAGGAAGAAGGGCTGTGCATCAGACCATTGTTAACGTACCGCCATCTCGTTGAGGATGTCGAGGCCACCGACGAGCTTGCCCTTGACGTAGAGCTGCGGGTACGTGGGCCAGTTGGAGAACTTCTTGAGCCCCTGGCGCACCTGGTCATCGCTCAGAATGTCGAACGAGCTGAACGCGATCTGGTGGTCGCGCAGCAACTTCACGGTCTTCTTGCTGAAGCCGCACTTTGGGTCCTGCGGCGTGCCCTTCATGAAGAGCAGCACGGGCGCCGAGCTCACGAGCGCGCGCAGGCTCTCGTTGAACGCCGCCTCGCCTATTGTGCAACGTAGTTGAGCAATGGCCGTAAATGCAACAACTGGGAAGAAGCCCGCATTGCAAGCATCACGCACCTTCTTCAACGTTCTTCTTAAGACCGAGCTCTTCGACGATGGAGCCCTCCGACTGCAGAATAACACACAAACAGCACAGTCAGACACCCCTCGCATCCATTCGCATAGCCTTCCTGCTCGGTGTGGGTGATTGATAACGCACCTTCATCTCCTTGAGGATGTCGAGGCCGCCGATGAGCGCGCCGTTCACGTAGAGCTGCGGGAACGTCGGCCAGTTGGAGAACTGCTTCAGGCCCTGACGCACCTGCATATACAACACAATACAACGAGTCAATGAGCGACCTGCAATACATCTACGAGTAGTAGCTTCTTATACGCGACTGCTGTTCGTACCTCTTCGTCGTTGAGGATGTCGAAGGTGCCGTACTGGATGTTCTCCTCGTTCAGCAGCGCCACGACCTGGCGACTGAAGCCGCACTTCGGGTCGCTCGGGTTGCCCTTCATGAACAGCATCACTGGCGACGCGCTGCGGTCAGCACGCACACATACAGTCGTCAGATACGAACCATAACGACACACAAGCGCACATGGCAACCACACACATAACCACAAGCGCAACGCAACGCACTTGATGAGCTTCTTGAGACGGTACTCGAGCGCCTCGGCGATGCCGCTGGCAGTCGTGGCGGTCGCAGCGGAGGATGCGCTGGCCGCATCGCTGCCGCTGGCGGCGTCGGCGGCCGCCTTCTTGGCGATGCTCTTGCTCAGCACGTCGACGCGCTTGGCGAGCTCGGCGACGTTGGCGCCCTCGAGCTTCTCGAGCACGCTCTTGCCCTGCGCGACCACGAAAGTGGGCACGACCGCGATCTGGAAGCGCTCCGAGAGCTCCGGGAGCTCCTCGGCCGCGATCTTGAGGAAGCGGATGCGCGGGTGCAGCGTCGCGAGCTGGCGCACGACCACGTCGATCTGGCCGTTCGGGCGGCAGAGCTCGTGGAAGTCCGCCCAGAAGAACGAGATGCTGAGCGTCGACTCGCGCGCCGTGAGCTCGTCGAACTGCGCGGCGTCCTGCACGTCGATGACGGAGCCCGTGATGGTGGTAGTCGCCATGCTTCGTGCTTGTGGTGGTGGTGCTGCTGCTGTTGATCCTGTTCGCTTCTTGAAATGGACTGGAGAATGCTTTCGACGATGGGCTGGCAGTTTGCGCTGATTAGCACTGTTATAGAGTGAATCGGCCGAAACGACCTCCATATACACCGTACAGTAGAGCCCCGCTACGTGCATACTGGATTGGTGCACGGGTTTTCCAAACAAAAGCAAGAAAAAACCCTCTCCATGCACATGCAAATCGCTCGTTCCCAAATCAGACCCTTCACAATCGAGTCGATGATGAGAAGCACTGGCTGCTTGTAAAACGCGGGACAGGATGTGGACTGGCGAGTGATCGCCTCCCTCCACATTCCGGTCACCATGCATATAGCGGGCTCTACAGTACTGTTCTACCTGGATACAAGCGTTTGTACAAAAACTGAGCGCACATGACTGATCAGACGAAAACAAGACAAATCAGACATATCAGACAAACCAGACAACATGCTCGGCAACATGCTCGGCAATATGCTCGGCAACATGCTCTCTCGCTCATCGTGCCTTCATCGCTCGTATTATAATTACTAGGCTGCCTCTAATCCCATACTCCTCCTCTTCTACTTGTGTCTAGCGCTCGAGCATCACGAATGACTCCTCTAAGCTCACGGCAACAGGAACCAAAACGCGATCACCCTGCTGCACATTCTCCGCTTCTTGTACCAGGTCACTGGTCTCCTGTTGCCGCCGCGACGAGGACCTCATCGCACTGCTCTCGAGACGCATGGATGCGCCCATCTCTTCCGCTTGCACGTGCCACATGGACGAGATGAAGTACGTCGAGCTGGGGGTCTCGCCCAGCCCCGCGCCGGTCTGCAGCTCGAGCATCACGTAATCGCTCTCGGACGACGATGGCGACGGCTCTGCGTGTCCCACGACGCGCGCCACGGGAATATCAGACGCGTCCGTGGCATCGTCGACCTGCTTTGCGACGGAGAGTCCTTGGGTTGCAGCCGGCGCTTGCGTGATGTTCTCCGTCGAGTCGCTGGTAACAATCTGTGGGAGAACCTTTAGCTGGTTCTTCTCGGGGGCCTCTCGCTCTTGCTGCTGCTCTTGATTTGACTGCTGCGTGTCGTTAGCTGCTGCTCCCCGCCACGTGTACTCGCGCTCTTCGACAAACGACGTGCTGTGCGCTAGTGCCTTCCCTTCATAGTCGCTGGTAGATACCTTGTGCACCGGCGGAACGTACACCGACTTGCTCATCGAGTACGACGACGACATGGCGAGCAGCGACGCACCCATGCCCGTCGCCGCCGGCACGCGGGTCACCCCCTCGACGTGAAGCGTCGGGAAGACCATCCCCATGGGCGCTACGGGCTCGGGGGATACGTTCGGGTTGATCTCGGGCCGCACGTGGATCGACTTGGCATCGCGAACCTTCTCGAGCGAGATCACGTGCAGCACGAGCACGCGCTCTGGGTGGTCGAACGTCTCCTGCAGCGCAGACCGCAGGACCTCGTCCGAGGCCACCGAGATGTACCGCTTGAGCTTGGCCTGTTGTTGCTGATACTCTGTCTCTGCTTCGCCGTCTTCTTGCTTCTGGTCGCACGCGCTCTCGTCCTCCTCGCCACTGTAGTCGACGGGCTGCATGACGAGCGCGATGCGCATGTCGTCGCCCACGCGGTCGCGCGCGAGCCGCCGCAGGAACGTGCGGCCGACTGCGTGCAGGTACCACGCGTCCACGGGCACGGGCTCGGCCAGTGTCTCTTCCGGGAACGTCACGATGCACGACGAGCGCACCACGTCGGCGCTCGGAGGTCCACCGCCCATGCTGTTTGCTGCCTCTTGCTGCTCGTTCGGTCGCTGAAGTTCGGTATCTATTTTTATGAGGCAGACACACGGGACGAAGCGAGCGGCACCCAGTCGCAGCCCTTCTCGCACTCGCACACGCGCGCGAATGAAACGCACTGGCCTGAGATCTGTGACGCGACACCTTCGCTCTGCCGCGCTTGCGTTGGTTCTCGCGCTTCTCGTGCTTCTTCGCGTGGCGCACGCAAAGTTGGCGCACGCGATTATCAGTCGCGAAGAGGGAAGAAGGCTCCGAAAGCGCTTCTTTATTCGTTTCTCGAGGGTTTGAGAGACATCTCCTGATCGGCTTCGAAAGGAGATGTGTTTCCGCTCGCACTGTCGCATCTTGATGTGGCGCACACTAGCCCAATCAAAGCCTCCGTTGCTCGATAGCCTCTCCTCCAACATAATATTGCATGCTCGAGCACAGGTGATCCGCTGACGGTTCGATTTCCCAGGTGGACCGGTCCGGCATTCCGAACCGCGCCGCTCCCCCCCCCCTTCCTTTCCTTCCTTCCTTTGTGTGAAGCCCCCTTTCGACACAACACCAGTCACGGAGCGCGTGACTTGGCGTTTGTATGCGTGACTTGCGCTTTGTATGCTGCTGAGCTGCTGCCCATTCATTTGGCCGCGAAACGCGCTCTTTTTCCGAGCCAAACGCGATTTTTGCTTTCATCCACGGAAACTCTCTCAACATGGCGGAAGTTGCAACTGAAGTGAAGCTTTTCAACAAATGGTACGCTCTCTAGGCCTCTTCTGTGCGTGTATGGGTGTGCGTGTGTGTGCGGTGCGGTCTGCGCTTCTGCGTCTCGATCGGTCGGTCAGTCGGGCGTTCCAGCGGTCGGCGCACGGTCACTGCAGCAGACAGGAGGGCAAAGGAAGGCGAGCAGCTCCACAGAGAACGCGTATTGAACAGCGAGCCAGTGGCGATGATGAACACAAGACAGCAAACAGTCAAGCATGGATACAGCGATCAATATACCAGTGATGACAAGATGGCGGGCAGCCGGCGATCGACTTCCTGACAGGGGCGGTAAAGGCGCCGTTACCACACACACACACTCGACACTCCCAGATCACCACCACAGCTTGTCACAGCAAGAGAGACTAACGACGTGTCCGCTCTCATGCGTTTCCTCCCCCCTATCTTACCAGGTCGTACGACGACATCAGCGTGAGCTCTGATATCTCGCTCGAGGACTACATCGCCGTCAAGGGCAAGGCCGCGACCTTCCTGCCGCACACGGCCCAGCGCTACCAGAAGAAGCGTTTCCGCAAGGCGCAGTGCCCGATCACTGAGCGCCTCGTGAACGCGCTCATGCGCAAGGGCCGCAACTCCGGCAAGAAGATCAAGGCCGTGCGCATCGTGCGCCACTCGCTCGAGATCATCCACCTGCTCACGGACAAGAACCCGCTGCAGGTGGTCGTCGAGGCCGTGATCAAGTCTGGCCCGCGCGAAGACTCGACCCGTGTCGGCTCGGCCGGTGTCGTGCGTCGCCAGGGTGTCGACGTGTCGCCGTTCCGCCGCGTGAACCAGGCCCTGTACCTGCTCGCGACCGGCGCCCGTGAGGCCTCGTTCCGCAACGTCAAGACCATCGCCGAGTGCCTGGCCGACGAGCTGATCAACGCCTCGAAGGGCTCGTCCAACAGTTACGCTATTAAGAAGAAGGACGAGATCGAGCGTGTCGCCAAGGCTAACAGATAAATGCATCCTTCTCCTGTGGTGCTGCCGCGGCGAC
Source organism: Globisporangium polare (assembly GCA_023333845.1). NCBI lineage: Eukaryota > Oomycota > Peronosporomycetes > Pythiales > Pythiaceae > Globisporangium > Globisporangium polare. The sequence continues at coordinate 29,524 of JAASFQ010000135.1, read as the reverse complement.
GAGTCCGTGCCGAGCGACCGCCGCTGCTGCTGACGACTTCGCAACTGGCATCATCGGCTCCAAGGTCGCCTCGCTCGCTAAAGCCGCTTCTGCTATTGCTGCTGCTCACCCAGTGGCTGTAGTGAGTGGTGGACGTTGGTGGGTGGGACGACTGGCTGGTGGTGGAGGGGGCGTGTTGTTGGCGTGTGGTGGTGGCGGACCCATCGTGACGCGCGTGTGCGAACTCGTTCGTGGCGAATCGACTGAGCCTCCACGCGAAAGAACAATTTGTTTTTATTCCGTTGTGTGCTATGGAATAAAAAGCTATACGCCGATTTGTTGAGAGCAAACGAACCCCAACGTGTCTTGTGTGTGTCTTCTCGTGGTTGTCCGTTGCCTTGGTATCACTGACGCTGTGCTCCTATCCGTATATGAACATCCGCGCTGGTCAAGAGGGTTTCTCTGTTGATATGCAAGGCTCCTACTCGATGACGCCGTCGAGCTCCACGTCGGTCTTGCCGGCCTTGAGCTGCTTGATGATGTGCTTGAGCCGGTTCACGAGCTCGCTCTCCGAGTTCTTGTTGGCGTTGTTCGTGATGAGCTTCACGCGCGACGCGTACTGGAGCGACGTCTGCGTCTCCTCCTGTTGTATTGAGGTCACAAGAACATGAAACAGGTCGGACGTGAGGGAGTCAGTGGATCCATTCGCGAGCAGATCCGTTACAACGAAGAGATCACGCGGGTCAGCCTGATCAGCAGATTCACTGGTTGGCGTACCTGGTTGTAGTCGGCGGGCGACAAGTTCACGAACATGAGCTGCAAAGAGATACGCACGTTGGACTTGTCAGTGAGGTGGGCGATACTCCGCAAGGACCAACGGCCAGTGAGTGGACAATAGCTCACCGTCTTGGCGTTGCCGCCGAGCGAGTCCTGCATGAGCTGCGTGAGCTTGTTGTTCCGGTACGGAATGAACTTCTCGTTCGTCGACAGCGCCGAGATCACGTCGCCCAGCGCTGCACTCAACCAAACACACAAGGCGCACATTAGAGCTTCGTCACAATCACTAAGCACCAAGATATGGTCAGTAAGTAAAGTGACACCGCACCACTGAGACTCTTGTTGATCGCCTGAGCCTCCTTGAGCCGCTCGGCGGTGGCGCCGGTCTTGCCCGCGCGCTCGGAGCCCGCCAAGTCCACGAGACTAAGCTTGCCGATGGACGTAGCCTTGGTGGTCTTGTTGTAGTTCTCGACGAGGATCGAGAAGACCGAGTGGCTGCGACTGGACTCGGCGTTCATCTTGGTCGAGCCCACCTGGCGCTTCTTGTTGGCGGCCTCGAAGAGCTTGAGCGTCTGCTGCGCCGACGTGCAGGGCTTCATCGTGCTGTTGGACACGAACACCATGCCTTTCTCGTTCTTCTTGATCTCGAGCTTCTGGGCACCCGCGAGCGCCGACTCGCGGTCGTGGCCCACGTCCACGAGGTGGAACAAGTCGATGAGGTTGTCGTTGTAGAGCTCGAGCATGAAGGCCTGGAACGTGATCGTGTGGTTGCTCTTGGCGTCCTCGGCGATCTGGAAGAGGTGGTGGATCGCGCGCGGACTCAGGCCCGGCATGGTCTCGGTACCTGTCATCGTGAACTACATACATTGCAATGATGGCATCGTCAGTTTACTTTTTTGCGCAGCGCTGACAATCGGAGATATGCACGGAGGCGTTTATTACCGTCTTGCCCGAGCCCGTCTGGCCGTACGCGAAGATGCACACGTTGTAGCCGTCGATGGCGCTCTGCAGCAGGTTCTTCGTGTCCTCAAACACCTGGTCCTGCGAGCTCGCGGGCGAGAAGACCTGGTCGAACGCAAAGGGTTTGGGACCCCGCGAGGTCTCAAGCTCCAGCGAGTACTCGTCGACGAACTTGACGCACGAGAGGCACCCACGCTCGAGCTCCGAGCTGCTCATGGGCCGACAGCGAGCGTACACGCGGATCTTGCCCTTCATGTCCTCGATCATGTTGTAGTACTTCTTGCGAAGCGACTGCTCCTCCTTGTAGCTCGTCTCGAGCTTGCCCATCTGAGTTTTCACGGTCATGAGCTCTTCGGAGAAGGCTGTGGCCTGGGCGGCCTGCTGCTTGAGCGCCACCATCTCATCTTCGAGCTTACTGAGCTGGGTTGCCTTGCCACCGAGCAGCGAGAGCTCCTTCTGAGACTGGAGCACCTGATCCTGGAGCGCTTGGGACTTGGCTTGAGCTGCTTGGAGCTGCTGGGATAAGGACCCGATCTCCTTCTTCAGGTTCTTCTCGGCGTCCTCGAGCGCGTGCTTGTGCTTCTTCTCCACCTCAGCCATCTTGCGCTCTAGAACAGCGCTGTTGGCCCCACCGCCACCAGAGTTGCTATTGCCTCCACCACCACCACCGGAGCTGAGTTGGGTCTCAGCCTTGGCGAGTGAAGCCTCGAGCTGCGCGATCTTGACCTTGTCGGCCTTCGCCTTGGCCTCCAAAGCCTTGAGCTTCTGCTTGTACTCCTCCAGGACTTTGCCTCCCACCGGTGTGACTGAGCCTGCTGATGAGTTTGCAGCAGAAGAAGACTTTGCCGGGCTAGTGCTACCGCTATCAACCGAGTTCGAGCCAAGGTCAGGTGGCGTGGCCTTCTTGTGGCTCTTCTTGACCGAAGACAGCTGTTTGGCTGGCGATTGCTTTGCAGTCGACGGTCTCTCGGTTTCTCGTTTAGCTGCCGAGGCCGCCATGGAGCGCTCCAGCTGAGCCTTTCGCCTTGCCGCAGCGCGCTCCTCACGGTCCTTAAGACGCTTCTCGCAGTCTGCGAGCACCAAATCGAGTTGCTTGCGGAGAATCATCGAGCCGCGCGCTGCGGGCAGCCGAGATGCCTCACCAAGCGCGCTTTTGAACGCCGCGACGTCCTCCCGACGACTGCTGTGCATGTTCCGGAGCTCCTCGACGCACTTCTCGCTCGATTTGAGGTACGTCTGGAAGCATTTCGCCTTGTCCCCCTTGTTGAACTGGGCTTTGCCCTGCTCCACCGAGTCGCGGATGATCGAGATCAAGTGGAGAATGGTCATGAAATCGTCCTTCTCAGCTGGAGTCTCAGGGTCCTTCTCTTCTTCGACTGGTGCGTCGTACGAGGAGTCCTTGGCATCAGCAGCGCTCTCCTGGTCCAGGCTCTCATTCTCTTCATCATCACTGCTCACCTCGTCCTCGTTTGCATCAAGGAGCTCTTCATTGTCAAGAGATCTACTTGAGCTCTTTGCATCTTGACCACCAACCCGCTCCTCCGAGTCTTCTTCACCGTCGCTCTCGACCTCTTCTTCGTCGTCGAAGAACGTGTTCTGGCTCGCTCTTCGCTTGTTGTTTTGCTCCTCACGACCTCGAACCGAAGGCTTCTCATCGCTCTCCAAGTCATCGTGGTGGTGCATTGACTGGTGCTCCTGGCTGTGATGCTCATCAATGTCAATGTCGTCGTGATCAATGTTGTGGTGGTCGTGGTTGAGCTCCATGAGCTCCAAGTGCAGTCGGAGCTGCTCGATCTCCTTCTCGAGTTTCGCTTTCTCCTCCTTGCGCTGGTCGATTTCCAGCGTCAGCTGCGTGATCGTGGTCTGCAGAGCCGCTCGCTGCTGCTCCGTCTCCATCGCCACGAGTTCCTGCTGCTGCTTCAGCGCCTCAAGCCGCTGCTGCTGTTGTTGTTGTTGCTGCTGCTCTTGGGTCTGGAGCCTCGAGCGTTGGAGCTCTTCTTCTCCTCTCGCAAGTTCTTTTGGGCTCTGGGTCTTCGCTGAGGCCTCACTAGCAAGCGGTTGGGTGTCTTCCTGGGCTTCTTCAGCAGCATCCGCAATATCCACCGGAGCGTCCATGAAGTCGCCACCTGCTGCTTCACCGAACTGAATCTCCATCTCGGGCTGCTCGGGGCCGGGCTCGACAGTCGCATCGGCTTTTTCCTCCGACGAATCCTCATTACGACTGGCGTTCGCCGTCTCATTGGCTCTCTTGACAGCCGCGAGCTCCTGGCGCAAGAGCTCCAGCTCGTGCTCGAGAGACCCAGTCCCTCGACGCACCACAGTCTCCCCGCTCTCAGGTCTCCTGAATGACAGCGAGCTCGCCACTGGTCGAGAGCTGCTGCTCGCACTACTTGCTCTACTTGTGCCCTCAAGTAGAAACCCGTCAAACTCGCCGCCAGCAGACTCTGTAGCTCTCGCGCTGCTCTTGAGCATCATCGTGTCACCCAGCGCCTGCCACTGCGCGATCGTGTCGATCTCGAGCACGCGCTCGTGGTGCCGCGCCTTCAGCAGCGCGACCTCGTCCTTCTTGCTGTTGTACGCCTCCTCGTTCGCCTTGAAGAGCAGATAGAGGTCCTTCACCTGGGCCTTGTCTTCGATCGTGGGCTCGTGACCGTGTTCCTGTTGGAAACTCGCGAGCCAACTCTTGATCTGCGCCTTGGCCGCGTTCTTCTTCTCCAGCAGCGCTTGGAGCGCAGTCTTTTGGGCCTTGACGCGCTGCTTGGAGTGCAGGATCTCCAGGTTGCGCTCACGCAGGCGCTCCACTTGGCTCTCGAACTGAACTTGAGATAGCGGCAACGGCACCACTAGGTCTGACTGCTGTTCTTCCTGGTCAGTCTGGATGCCTGTGGTCATCACTTGAGCCACAACAGGAGCTGGCTTGCTAACAGTAGGCTTTGGTGGCGTCACGGGTCTCACCTCCAGGGTCTGAATGAGAAACTCCATCGTGTCAGCCACGGCGGCGCGCTCGATGCCCTCGAACCGCTCGCGCGCCTTCACGAGACGCTGCTGCAGACTGCTTTCTCGCTCAGCGGCCTCCTTCATTTCTCCTTCAAGTCTGCTGATCTGATGCGTGAGCTCCTTGGTCTTGATCCGCTGCGACTGCTGCTGCGCCATGTCCACGACGCGGTTCACCACGGCATTAAGACACTGATGAGTCTCGAGCTCCACGTCAAAGTTCGCCTGCATCTGCTGCACGCGGCGCAGAAACGCCTTCTCCTTCACGAGAAGCTCCTTGCGCAGCTGGTCCAATTGAAAGAGCATGCGTCCGGACTCGCTCTTGGCGTCCTCCCAGCACATCACGAGTTCATTACGGAGCTGCTGGAGCTTGGTGTCAGTGTCTAGATCGTGAAGCTGAGCGACACGAACGAGCTCCTTCTCGACAAGCACGTGGCAATGTGCCATAGCGTCCTCGTGCTGCTGTAGTGAGGTCTCCAGGCTCTCTCGCCATTGCTGGCGCTGCTGCTCGTGAAGTAGCTTCTCCTGCTCATGCTGAGCTAATAGACTCGCCTTTTTAAGGTTCGCCTGAGCCTGCTGCTCGGCGCTGGCGCTCTCGAGTGCCGCGAACTTGCGCTTCTCGTCCTGGATCTTGAGTTTGGCCTTGCTCTTGAGCTCCCTGACGTAGCTCTCGTAGTGGACCTGCGTATCCTGTTCGATGGTCTTGTACCTCTCCATGATGGCCGCGATCTTGAGCGCCTGCTCGTCCTTCATCGCGTGCATGTCGGCCACGACTTTCGCCAAATGTTCGCGCGCGAGCGCCACGGGGATGTAGCTCGCTTCTTCTTCCTGGAGCGTCTGTGGCGGTTGTGCGGCTTCAGTGGTGAGACTCAGGATCTTGCCGACCTGGAAGTGCTCGGTTCGCGGAAACGGTAGTGGTGCGACCTGAGCCCCATTACCTCGAGGCTTTGGGCTTTGCGCTGGTGCTGTGGTGATACTGACATTGTTGTTGTTGCTGCTACTGGACTGGTGAGCTAGAGCCAGGTCCTCGTTGGGTTTCTCAGTGTCTGCTGTGATTCCTGAGACCTCGGCATTATCGTCGCCGTTGGGCGAGAGGAGCCCCGTGGTCGCCGCGCTCTCGTCGCCTTCGTCTCGATCTCGGTTGATCATCTTGACCAGAGAGAGAGAGCTGTACTGGTCCTGGCTGAGCTGCAGCGGAACTTCGAATGCCATCATCAGAGGCTCATGCCACTCACGAGAAATGAGACGCAACGAGTGACTCGCAAACGCTAAATCCGCCGAAGGGTTTCACGTTTGGAGCGGTTGGCAAGCGAGTCCCAACTTGGCACACCTTCACGTGGACTGTAACCACCAGCAGCATTTGCGAATCAACTGCACTTCTGAAGCCCAGTGACCGCGTTCTCTATCACAACAGACTCAAGACCATAGATTCAATAGACTCGTGCTCAGCGGGTAAATAGCTCTAGACGTTGATTACGATAATGGTGTAAGCCTGCATGTAGGGACTTCTCTCATCTCTCCTTAGATGGCGCGGCCCTTCTCGTTCTTGAAGAAGATACACGACGTGAACAGCGAGCTCGCCATGATGATCGCGCCCATGTACAGCAGGCCGTCCTGGCGCGTGGCCGTGGCCCTGAAAATGACGCCAAAGACCACACCGCCCACGTTGCCACCAGCACCCACGAGGCCTGTGACAGTGCCCGTGAACGCCTCGTTCAGGTACGGCACGATGCCGAAGGTCGAGCCGCCAGCGGACTGAGCTGAGATGGCGATGAGCACGTACACCGCAGCACAGACGCCCAGCGAGTGGCAGCGGCTCAGCACGATCACCAGTGCGCCCTCGAGGCACAGGGTCAGGAACTGCACGTAGAGTCGACCCTTCATCCCGAACCTGCGGTTCATGTAGTCCGACGTGAGCCCGCCGAGCGCTCTTGCGACCAGGTTCATGAGGCCAAAGGCCGACGCGACCGTGGCCGCCTGGGTCTTGGTGAGGATGTGGCACGACGCGTCGTCCTGGTCCGTGCAGCCGGTCTTGAGGAACTCCTCGTAGAAGTAGAGCGCGCCCATGTTGTTCAGCTGGAGCTCGGCGCCGAAGCACACGGCGTAGTGCAGGATCAGAATGAGCGTGTTCCAGTCTGCGAGCACGATCTGGAAGGACTTGAGCAGCCCGACTTGCTTTTGCTGCTGGTGGCGCTGCAGCGTGGCGCTGCTGAAGCTGCCGTTGGGTACGGCGTCGCGCTTGGCGTGCACCAAGTGGTGGAACTCGCCCATGGGACACGCGTCCACAGTGAACCGGATGACCGTCCCCATGATCACCATGGCGACGGCCGGGATCGCGATCGTGATGCGCCAGGCCGTGTCCACGGACACGTGGCCGCCGGACGTGATGAGCTGGTTGATGTACGGCAGCAGCAGGAACGCAAAGCCGATGCCCGCGAGTCCAGCGCCGCCCGTGATCGCGTTGCTCGTGCCCACGACGTTCTTGGCGAACGTGATCGTGGTCCAGTACTGGCCCGAGACGAAGATGCAGCCGATGAAGCCGATGAAGAAGCGTACGATGAGCAGCCCCAGTGAGGAGCTCACAAAGGCTGCACAGGCGACTGGGATCGCCCCAAGCCAGAGCAGCCAGCTCTGCACCCACTGCGGGCCGTAGACGTCCAGCATGGGGCCCACGATGATGCGCGTGATGATCGTGGACGCCGTGGCCGCGATGTCCGAGTTGAGCACCTCGCCGCTCGTGAGCTGGAGCTGCTCCTTGATGACGGGCATGAGCGGCGGGATGGCGTACCAGCCGATGAAGCCCGTGATGCCCGACATCCACGACACGTGGAAGATGCGCATGTGCGGTCGCAGCCAGTTGCACGGCTGCACCTCGGTCGCGCGGTCAAACTGCTTCGGGTCGACCGGCAGGTGGTACCTGTCGACGATCTCCGGTTCGCAGTCGATCTGCAGCTCGTGGTCGTGGATGATCGAGCTGCGGTGGCTGTAGCTCTGGCTGCGGGGCGTGCCGGCCTCGAAGAACTGGTGATGCGGCGAGGCCTCATTGTCGAGGCGCGGCGTGAGGTTGTCCAGTGTGCTGGCTGGCATGGTGCTGGGCTTGTGTACGGGAGGGGGGATAGGAAGCTTGGGTAAGGAAGCTTTCGGGCGAAGCGTTAGACCGTCCAACGGCTAGCTGATCGCGAGGAGCTCGTGCTGGGACGAGGCCGAAGAGCAGGTCTGTTGGAGTGCTGGGGACTCGGCGAGAGCGAGAATGGTGGCTCGAGAGAGGGGCGACTTGATGGGATGGACGACGAGACTGATCGACCGAGTGAATGAGTGAGTGAGCCGAATTCCCAATTCAGATCGGTTTCAGGTGATTGCGCGCCAAGGGATTGCCAACTTGAGTCGGTGATCGGGAGGTTGGCACGTGGACCACGGACGCCCAGTGATTGGCTGGGAAATCGTCAGGCGAGCAATGTATTGGAGGAAACTCGTCAAGAATAAAGATGGGGAGCATTTTTGATAACTCACCAAGCGATTCAGCGCGAAATGAGACACGCCCTTCGATGGCTCGACCTGAGAAAATGCAGCGAGCGACTTGCGGTCGGCTGTCTGCCCCACTGCCTCCTGCTCTCCGACGCGCGGTGGATGCATGCTCCCGCGTGGCGGCGCAGAGCAGTTGCTGCCCGCTGAGCCAGCCTTCCTTGTGGCGGAGAGCGCAGGACGAGCAGCGAAAAGCAATGTCCTGCGATACGACCTGCCTGCGTTTGACAGGCTCGACCCAACATCAGACCCCTCCCCCCCCCCTCTCTTTGAAGTCTATTTTGTCGGTGCCACGTGAAGCGCAGTGCGCCTCTCGACTGGCTGTCTTGCCCTCGTGCATGTCTTTGACGAACCCAGAAGCGAGAGAGTCGCCCACGGCTTCCGACTGGGACCGGGTCTTGAGCCGTTGGGGCGAGTTCGTGTGGCGACTGTTCTGCTGCCCGGCGTCAGGCGGTGAGCACCAGCAGCGCATTCGCCGCATGGAGATCTTGGCGCTCGTTGTCAATTCCGCCGAAAACCTGGGTCCGCTGCGGCTGAGCTGGTCCATTACTTTCTGAAGGAAGCGAGCCGAAGTCGGTGGAAAAGGAGGAGCGCGACGGTGGTGGTCGTGGATAGCGGTCCACCACGAGTTCTTGGGACCTCTCCGTCTCACCCATTCATCCCCCCAAAAAAACAGACACCACCCTGCGTTTCGCACCAACCGCGCGAGATTCTCCTTGACGTGTAAACACTGTGAGCCCGAAGGTGACGTCACGCTCGAATGCAGTCATGCCGTTCAAACAATGAAGCTCAGTTGCTGGTTGGTTGGTTGCTAAACATGGGGATGCAAGTCAACTGGAGATGGCATACAATTTCGTCTCCTGTCTCTCCCTGTCTGCGACCAGCGAGGTTGTTGCGAAGCAAACGGCATTGCTGAAGGCGAGCGACGGCTTTCGGTGGCAGCCTGCAGCCGATATCGAAGAGAGCTAACCTGACAGAGCGCTGAGATATGGCGGAGGAGGTGAGGTGTCGGAACGCAAGCGAGCCATTTGACGCAATCCGTCCACCCTGCCTCGGCGAGTAATCCGCGGCCATTGGTTTACGGTCAATTCAGTCTCATTCGAGAGGTAACATTGGGCATAGTGTTGACTTTCGGGAGGTTTTGTGGGAATGGCAAGGATCACCTTGCCTGCCAGCGGATCTTCGACGTGATGAAGCGAAACCACCGCTCACAGCTTCAGGGTGCTCTCTCGTGGTACATAAACACAGGTGCAAGCGTGTGCACTCTCTCGATGTCGAGGAAGCAGAGGACAAGCAGCCTCCAGCCGTTCAACGGCGCGGCTTCGTCACGATCTCTGCATCGAACCAGCACGCTAGCTCCAGTAGTGCAGTCCAAAACTCGGACATGAATGCTCGCATTGAAGCCGAGATGCAAGATAGATACAACAGCCCCTGCTGTCGTTACCACATCGGTGTGAACCGGTACATTAGTCAGTCTCAGGCAACTTTTTTGCTTGCATGGATCCGAATCCTTGCTCCGAATTTGCTCGTCAACATCATCACACAGTGGCGCGAAAGGCGCACGTGGCTGTCGTTGAGCGCCTGGATGGCCAAATAAGAAATAGGATCAATCTTGAAGAGACGCTCGAAGCGTCAGTACTCCCAGCGGACACGAGTGCCACAAGCCATGGCGCCTGAGGATCGCGCGAGTCTACTGCGGCGCAGACGGCAGATCCGCCGCTCGAAGGAGAACGCGAGCAGCAAGAGCAACGTCAGCTACCAGCCACAGCAGGCGCATGAGCTGCTCAGCAGCTCAGCTGAGACTGGAGCTACAACCACAAAGCCACTGCGAACACGCAAGAAGAGTCCCGTAACAAAGGACACTGCTGAGCCAGTTCAGCATCCTGCTGTAGTGAAGAAGAAAGCCTCCGCGTCTTCAGTTCGCAGTGCTGCTGGTGCTGGAGCGGCTGAGCCGAACGTCGCGCTCTTGATCCGGCAGGTGCTGCAGCGCCCGCACTATGGAGACCTGGTTGAGTACCTGAACACCGCGAGCAAGGAGCAGCTCTTTGAGCAAACGCTGCTCATCGCCAGGTTTGCAATCGAGGTGGGCTATGCATACTGGTTGGCTCCTTTCTACTAGAGAGCTAGCTCAGTTGTTCTGATTCGTAACGCGTTCAGGCAAAGGCGTCCGAGCAGGCAGCGTGTGAGCGTCTGGGCCGAGAGCTCGCGGACCAGCAGTCCAGGTACAACGCTATCGCGAGCGACTTGCTGCAGTCGCAGAACGCTCTGCACGACCTCGAGGTACGACAAAGTCATGCTCAGGGATGGGTTTGTAGACAGCACCAGCCGCATCTCGAATTTACCAACGATCTCTACAAGCTCAGGCTGAGAAATCCGAGCTGCTCCACCGACTGGCGCTCGCTGACGACGAGTACAAGTCGCTCTTGGCCTGGGGAAGGTACGTCATTGATACATAGTGTGAGAACTTGAAAGGTGCTGGCATAAGAGTGTTCATGCTGAGCCACCACCTTTGAAATGGCTTTGCTAGAGAGAACGAGGACAAGTGGAAGTCTGTAGAGCAGGCGTTGCGAGATCAGCGCGAGGCGCTCCAAGTTGCCTCGTTGGCGCACAAGGAGAAGCAAACTCAACTGGATGCTGTGGCCAGTGAGCTTGGAAAGGCGACTTTGCTGGCACAGGAAGCGCACTGTCAGGTAACCAACCCCAGTTGTTTGCATCGTATCTGGTGAAGTCTGATGCCGTAGCGCAAGCTCAGTATGTGGTCGCCTTTGTCTGCTGTCGGTGGTCTACAGAACACAGATCTGCACAATCAAACGGTAACGTAGCATGATGAGAAAGCGATGCCTTCGAGCCCTTTGCTCTTGATATTGACCCCATTGTTCACGCAAATCGTTACAGCAAGCGCTGAAGTACGAGCTGAAGCGCATCCAGCGCGAGGTGAAGGAGGAGCGGCGCGAGAACAAGGATCTGTCGCGCGAGCTGCAGCAGAAAGAGCACAAGTGCGATTTACTGAGTGCGATTGGCTTGCGGGGATCTCTTTGCTGTTATGCTAACGAGCGATTCCATGTTCACGCTCCAGTATGCAGCAGATGGTGAGTGAGATAGAAGACCTGAAGAGCCAGGTGGTCACGCTTCAGGGCCAGGTCCAGGTATGTGGCCTCGTGGCTTGTCGAATGCTAAATGTCCTACTGCCTCAGCCACTCACGCTTTGTGGTGTTCTCGTAGCTGGAAGCGATCACGAAGCAGTCCATTGGCCACGAGCGCGATGCGATCCAGAGCCAGTACAGTCGCGAGAAGGACGAGTGGAAGCAGAACGAGGCGCATCGCGAGTCCCTGGAGAAGCGGAAAGCGGAGCAGTTCCGCAGTATGGACATGGAGCTGCGGCAGCTGCGCCAGGCGCTCTCGCGACTGCGCGTGGAGTGGGAGAGCGAGAAGGACCAGCGCGGGAAGGCTGAGGCGTCGGTGTCAAAGCTCACGCAGACCAACGACGTGTGTTCAAAGCGCAGCACACGACTGTTCGATTGCGTATTGCTGACTGGTGTTGTTTGGTGTAAACCGGTTGTGCAGGAGCTGAAATTGTCTGCAAAGACCCTGCAGGTCGAGTTCCAGCGCCTGAGTATGGAGATGGAAGGTCAGTGTTTTGCCATGGCCATGCATTCGAGTGATCCTAAATGAACGTGCAGTGATACTCTTCTCGCTGGTGCAGAGGAGAGATCATCACGGGCGAGCAAGGACCAAGCATTGCAACTCGCATATCGGTACGTCAGTCGCTTCGGCATTTCAAACCTGTAGTTGTAAGACTATGCCAACGTCATTTGTGCTTGATATAGAGACTTGCAGTCACTGCAGAAGTGCTGTCGCGACCTCGAGAGCGCCAAGGCCGAAGCACAAAGCGAAGTCCAGTCGCTCTCCCAACGGTACTACTTTGACTGTCTATTGCGTCTCACCTGTCGTCTCCAAACGCACTTCTCGGTCAGAACTGCTCACAATTGCATTGCCACGTGCACTGTACTGTACACCACAGCATCAAGATGATCCGACGAGACCACTTGGCGATGCTGCATCGCGTCGACACGCCCATGGACATCACTCCTTCTGCTCCTCGCCAGCGCTGGGCTCCAGCAACACCAGCCATCAGCAAAAGCCCCAGCAATAGCACAGGCCATCGAGCTTCTGGCCGACAAGAGAGCTCCATGCGATCAAGGGAGCGCGCGCAGCGGTGATCAACTGACACGTCCTGACCGCCAGGAAGAGCTCGTCTTGACACGCAATGCAATTTGGTCCATGAAGCCATGTCGCTTATGACAGCTGTTTGCTCAATCATTCTGTGAAGTCGGATGTGTGACGTTTCCCGCGTCACCGTTCCGACTTTACTGGAGGGCGCTCTATTCAAAGTCAAGAGGTACAGTGTACCACCTCGCCTCATTTGTTCACGTAAAATGGCTGCAAGTTGAACGTGGGCAAACGCCAAAAAGTCGACGAGACGAAAAGCGAGCGAGCGAGCGAGGAGCCCTTCATTCGCGCATACGCAGCAGCAGCAGCAGAACAACACCGCAGCAACTAGAAGATGGAGACCAAGGCCCCGCTCTCGTTCGACAACGCCGTGAAGGTGGCCTTCTCCATGGAGGGCCGCGACAAGCTCACCAAGGTGCGTCTCTCTCTCTCTCTCTCTCTCTATTGCGTTCGCTTCATCACATGTGGGGGCGATCATGGATGGGAGACTGACTCTGTGTAATGGTGTCTCTGTCTATTAGCTGATGCAATACGGCAGTCGCGCCGCGGCGTTCTACGTGCTCTCGGCGGACCCGAAGAGTGACGTGGGCCAGAAGTGAGTCCCTGTTGTGGGGGTTAACGATGGCTCGTATATTGCGTTACTGACTCGTTGGCTTTCATTAACAGGCTGAGCAACCTGTACAAGACGACGCAGACGTCGCGCAAGGCGTTCCGCTTGGGCAAGAGCGCGACGTACTACAAGAAGCTGCAGGCGCTCGTGGCCAACAAGTCGCTCTCCCCGTGGCAACTGTACCTGCAGGTGATCCAGAACACGGGCATGTTCGGCTTCTTCATCTACGACAACATGGCTTTTGCGGGCAAGGCCAAGATCGTCAACTTCAACGCCGAGGAGGCCGCGAAGCGCGGCGGCGTGCTCTGGTTCTGCGCCAACATCGCGGGCTTCGCGCTCGCGATCTCGAACCTGCAGGCCGACATCGAGAAGGAAAAGTGCGTGCGCGACATCCTGAGTTCCGAGGAGGACGAGGCGCGCATCGCGTCGCTGCAGGCGCAGCTGGACGCGCTCGAGCAGAGCCGCTTCAAGAAGTTTTTGGCCGTGCTCAAGGTCACGTGCGACCTCATCGTCTCGTCCAACACGAGCGGCATCCGCCTCGCCGAGCGCATCACGGGCACGAAGCTCCACGACGGCATCATTGGGTCCGTGGGCTGCGTCTCGGCGCTCACGGTGCTCTACAACGCGTGGCCGAACGCGCCCATGAAGAAGGCCATCGAGGCGCCCACGAAGGAAGCGTAAGTTAAATGTGAAGATGACAAGACAAGGAGGCGAGAGTTGGAGGGCGAGTATGATGCATGATGCGTGTAAAAGCGAGAAACAAATAGGATGTGCAAGCTGAAACATACAACGTGTGGAATGGACCACGAAAGGACGCGGCCATTGGGAAAAAGCGAAGCGCTCAACTTGACAATGCCCGCTTGGTGACTGACGAGTGTCCCCCATTGTCTACAGAAGAAGCCGCGGCCATGGCGGACGCAGCAGGAGGGCGCAATGAACCCCCGCCCAGTACTGACAGCACCGGTGATGCCGCAAAGGTGCCGCCGCCGCCTGACGCCAGTACTGACGAGCAGGAGATCGTCGCAGTCGGCGCCGTGGCGCACGTCGTCCGCCGCGCGTTCCACCAGTTCTATAGCAGCGAGACTGCTAAAGACCATCATGCAATAGCAGCAGAAGACCAGCAGCAGGGTGAGAGTGATCGCCAGTCTGCAATGGTTACCACTGCTGCTGCTGTTGTTACTGCGCTACAAACATCCACGCCACGTAAAGACGCCCCAGTAGCAGCACCAGCCACAGAAGACCCAGAGCACACAGCTGAGCCAATACCAGTAGCAGTAGCACCGAAGCCAGTGAACCCGTATGTACTACTAGGCGAGAGCCGCAAGGCGCAGATCCAGAGCGAGCTCCGTCGCAAGCGCGACGACGCACTGGCGCTGCTTCAATTCCTGGACGCACGTCACAACGACGCAAAGGCCGCCGACGACGCGATCGAACAGGAGCTGAGCGACAAGGGGCTCGTGATCAAGGCCCAGATCCCCATGGGCGCGTCGAATCTGCGCCTCGAACAGCGCGAGGTGGACACGTACGGGGCCTTTGCGCAGAGTCTCGTGCACGCCAAGCAGCTCGTGAGCGAATACCAGACGCGCAGACGCGAGAAGAGCGGCAATGGAGTTGCTCAACGCAGCAGGCAGGCGCTGGGACTAAGTGCTGAGGCAGTTGGGTACCTGGACGCGACGGACTCGTCCAATGTCCGCACGCACGCGACGCTCTCGATGCACGAGCGGCATATTGAAGGCGTCAAGAAACACCACCAGCAGAGCGTGAATGGCTCTAGAGATAGTGCCAATGCGTCTTCATCAGCAACAACAGAGACTCACAGCTTAGGCTCAAGTGGCAGCAGTGGTGGTGGTGGTGCAGCTGAGACCGAGGTCCTCCGGGAGCTACAAACCGCCACATCATCCTTTGGAGAGAAGCCCCAGGGAGGAGATGCGGCGATGGGCGCGGTCGAGAAGCGCAAGAACCTCGAGATCCTCAGCCGCATGCAGACCAAGCTCGACTTTCTAAGGAACCCGCGGTACGTCCCCAGCGAGTCTCTAGATCTCAACAAGAAGCCTCAAGACGGCCATCACGACTCGACCTCTGCTACTCCAGACGAGCCTGCTCGATCGGCTAATGCTCCTGTAGTCCCCACTCCCTGCTTCGTGGTCGTGCCGTCGCTCGTCGAGTTCACGGACTACGACATCGGCGGCGTGTACGAGCAGCTCGTGTACTTGCGCAATACGAGTGCACTGAGCAGGCGCCTGCGCGTGCTCCCACCAGGCACGCTCTTCTTCTCGATCAGCGAGATCGCGTTCCCCGACCCCAGTGGCCTCATCGCCCCGGGGATGCACGTGCAGCTGCGGCTGCGCTTCGCCCCCGACTCGCGAGCCGACTACAAGGACGCGATCCAAGTGATCTACGAAGGCTCGAACGCGGGTCAGCGTGAGGAGTTCACGATCCCATTGGCGGCCCATAGAACACCTCCGGAGCTGTCGATCCCACTGGTGCTAAGAGCTCAGAACACGCTCGTGGGGACGTTCTCCACCACGAGGTTGCCCTGCAAGAACACGGGCGGCAGAGCGCGCTTCTGGCTCATGACGGAAGAGAACTGGGCAAAGTACGAGTCGAGCGCGAGCCAGTTTCTATCGGTCAATAGTGACCAGAATGCATCATGTTCGAGCAACTCCGGACAAGTCCAACTAGGCGCATTCACGCTCTCGCCCAGTGAGATGGAGCTTGACACCGGTGAGAGCGTGGAGCTCTTGCTCCAGTACGTACCTTCCTGCATTGGCGAGCAGCGTGCAAAATTCGTCATGGTGTGCGACAACTGCCTCGTGCGCACCTTCCAGGTCGTCGGGCGCGGCTGCCAGGTGGAGATGAGCATCTCGGCCGTGAGCGACAAGCAGATCGACGCTAGCATTGCGCACATGGGCGGCATGGACCACTTGTGCTTCAGCGACTTGCTCGTGAACGCCAAGGCGCAGCAGCGCTTCGTCGTGACCAACGACACGCCCATCGACCTCGCGTTCGCCTGGCGTCTCGGGCCCACTGCTTCAGTGTCGATCAGTACCTCACCACCACCGTACGAGATCCGACCTGAGGTTGGTGTGATCGCACTCAATGGCGCTCTGGAGTTTACAGTCGCGTTCCTGCCGACCCAGGCCCAAGTGTACCCCTTCAAGGCGACCTTGCTGATCAACGACATCCCGAGGTGCAGCATGCCCGGTCCCGACCAGCGAGTCCAATTGATCCAAACTTTCCAGCGGCTGAGTGAGACCCTCAACAACATTGCGCTTGAGGCTGTGCAGTGTCTGAGCGTGCGCCTCGATGGTGCTGGCAAACTGGGAAGCTTTGTGATTGAGCCAAGCTACTGGAACTTCTGTGGAATTGGTGGCCAGCAGCAGCAGCAGCAGTTGAAGAGGGATGCAACGTATGCGGCGCGTGTGAAGCTCGTGAACGACACGCTGGCGCCCGTGGCCTTTCAGATTGACCTGGCTCGCGTCAAGCAGCGCCACCTCAAGCCAACAGCAATCGCCAGCAGTGCCTCGCAGGCAAAGAGCCCAGCAGCACAGCCACCGTTCGAGCTCGCTTTCAGTCCCATGCGAGGCGAAATCGCGCCAAAGACACACAGTTGGGTCGACGTATCCTTCATGCCGCACTGCGTCGGTGCATTCTCGCTCGCCGTACCGTTCTCCATTGCAACAACCTCCAATAACAGGGGTTGTTCCCCTCAGCCATTCGTGCGCTGGCTGCTGCTTGAGGGCGTTGTGGCCAGAGGCGAGGTCGAGATCCTCTCACGCGAGGTGGACTTTGGCCTCGTGCTCGTGGGGGCGAGCACCGAGGCGACGCTCTCGTTCCGCAACCCGTCGAGCGTCGCGCCAGCTGAGTGGCGCTTCATCCACTTCGAGGCCACAGCTGTCTCCAGCATCATGAGCTCCGATACACGAAGCCTCTCGATCTCCCAGACTCCTGCCTTTGCTCCACCTCTGTCCGCATCCCGACAGAAGGACAGCCAGCTCCATCGCTCCGGCTCCAAGGACTCGATCGTCTCGCGACGCTCATCAGTTGGCTCCGCTTCTTCAGGAGGCAACGACACGAGCCGCAGCAGCAACTTCCTCTTCACAGCACGCGACACTTTACCCAGAGCGACTGTGACGTTCATCCCCGAGAATGGGACTTTAGCCCCAGGGGAGATCGCGGTCGTCAAGGTTTTGTGTCTTGCAGGCTCGCTCCCGGAGCGGCTCCGGGCCAGTTTCTGCTGCCAACTGACCCTGGAGCCACAGTTTGCTGTACCTGTAGCCCTGGGTCCGGTGCTGGGACCTAGTGTGAGCGCGCGAGCCGAGATCCAGTCGCCCAATGTGTTCCTGACGCCCTCCAAGCTCCAATTAGGCACGACATACCTGAGCGTGAGCGTGCGCCGTACCTTACAGCTCGTGAATGTGTCGAACCTCGAGGCATCGTTCAAGTTCGTCGAGCCGCAGGGCGTCTCCAAGGCGTACAGCGTCGAGTTCGCGCCGAAATCCGGCACGATCCGCTCCAAGGAGACTGTCGCAGTCACTCTGACCTACACACCACGACACGCGGGCAAGCTGACGGTGCTGCTGGCGTGCACAGTGCGAGGACTCACAGTGCCACTGGGGGTTGAGGTCTCGACAAATCAGAAGGGGCTCGTGTTGTCCTACGAGCTGCTACCGGCCGTGCCTGGTGTCCTCGTAGCCCCGCAACTGACGACGTTGCTGCCAAAGTCCCCCAAGGAAATCGCCATTGAGCGCGGCATCTCGATCGCAGACTGCGACCTGGAGCCCGAGACGAACCCGCTGAGCTTTGTGCCCAAACTGCTCTTCGGCGACGCGATCCCGCTGGGCGAGCGACGATTTCTGCACGTTCTCGTGCGCAACTTCAGCGGCATCGAGGCTGTGATCGACCTCGAGGCCAAGAAGTTTCCAGCCAAGGTGACGAGCTCACTGACCAGCAGTAAAAGCAACAGCAGCACGTTGACCTCCAGTTCTCCATCATCATTGGCCTCTCAGACATCCAAATCTACCAGCAAGACGACCAGCAACAAGCCTAAAAGGAGCTCTTCGATTACGATACCGAGCACCACGACAAAGTCCAGGACTTCAAAGTCTGGGTCGCCAGCTCAGTCAATCACGACCTCGTCAACCAGGAAGAAGCTGCTGCTGGCCGACTCGCACGAGCAGCCGAGCCGCTTCCAGTCGGAGAACGGCCGGGACTACGTGCGCCAGTGCGCCGAAAACCTGGAGGACCGTGAGATCCTCAGTCGCGGCCATGGAGTCGCGTTCCAAGTGCAGCCTTCGCACTTACGGATCGCACCCTGGGAGCAGGCTGTGGTCACCTGCGTCTGCTTCAACAACATGCCTGGGGGCTACACCGACGACATTGTGAGCCGTGCAAATGGCGTGCCACCTGTGTTTCTTCACGCGCAGGCGACTGTGGTCGGGACGCCATTGATGCTGGACCGCAACTGTGTCGGGCTCTACTTCAACAAGAAGAAGCCTAGAGCCACGAACCCGCCGGTTGAGCTGACCCCGAGCTTCCACTTTGGCCAGCATTGCGCTCGCTCGCCACCCATCACGCGTGCGATCCGCGTCATCAACCGCGGCCCAAAGCAGGCGCGACTCAAGTGGAAGCTCGTGGAGAACGGCCGCGAGAACCAGCTTGTTGCGGTCTCACTGCGCGTGGACTTTAGCTGCCGAGTGCAGCTGCGCATCACGCCCTGCGCCGACGACGGTGACGTCGCGTTCCCCTTTGAAGTGCACCCGGAGCAGGTGATCGTGCCGCCCTTCGCGACAGTGCCCTTCCAGATCACGTTTACACCACCGTCACCGCATACTGAGACGGAGTCAGGAATGGGTGGTCAGCAACAACAGTTCCCACGTGTGCTGCTGCTCGCGGACGCCTACTGGTACGACCATGTGGCGAAGGATGACGAGCCCCAGGCAGCGAGCGCTGAGTTCTTGGATCCTACGCACAGCAGCACTGGCAGCAGTCTTGAAGAACACCCTGAGAGTCTGACGATTGACTTGCGCTGCGAGACGACGTCACCAAAGCACAAGGCGCGTACAAGTGGTACTAGCACAGCGGCGGGCAAGGCCTTTGCAGCCGTGCGAATCGCCAACTCGCTCACTCGACGTACTGCGCCACTGCCTGGTGATCTTGCGAACGCGTCGCCGTCATCCGTGATCCAGAAATGCCTTCGTGTGCTGCTGGGCGCCGACGTGATCGAGCCCGAGCTCTTCCTCGACAAGTCCATCGGCTCGGAACAGAAGCTGTCAGTCAGCAACAGCGGACCACTGTCTTCGCTTGTGTTATCATCGCCTAGGTACCACATCAAGTTCACGACCTGGTCGACCGTGGCTGCGACCGACAACGCCCATGTCTTCCACCGCAAGGAGCTCTTCCTCGTGAACCACTTCGCCACGCGCCTGACGTTCCGGCTTGAGAGTGTGGGGCCGTTCCTGGTGTTTAACGCCGTCACGAGTGCGCCAAAGCACCCGCTGTCCTCGGCCGAGCTCCCGCCGGCGCACAAGCGAGCCCAGGGCGAGACGTACATGTTCACGCTGCCGCCGCAGATGTCCGTGCGCATCGATCTCCGGTTCAACCCGTCGCAGGCTAGTCTCATTACCTCCACTGCGCTGCAGCCTGGAGCTGGGCCTTCGTCTTTACCAGCGCTCAATTCGCATCACCCAGGGTTAGCTGAGACTTCCGCTAACAGCTCAGCACCATCGTCATCCTTGGCTCACAAACAACAACAGCCACAGCAGGAGTCCCAGCGGCGCCTGAAGCTCGAAGTCCACGGCCAGCTCCTCATCAAGTTCACGAACCGGTCCGTGCAGACAGTGAACCTGGTGACCGAGATCCTGCGGCCGCTCGTCGTCGTCTCGCCCTCGGTCTACTTCTTCGGCCACGTGCACTTGTCCAAGACGCGCTCCGTGGTGCTGCGCGTGGCGAACCCAACCGCCGTGCCCGCGGCTTTTACGGTCCAACACATGCCAGCGCCGGTGCCACTCTCCAAGGCGCAGAAGCAGGAGTTCAAACTGCACCACGCGCACTTTGTCGACGAGCCTGGCGTGTTCACGTTCTCGACCATGAAGGGCGTCGTCACGGGTCCCACGACCTCACTGCAGTCCTTCGGCGGCGTCTCATTGCCCAGTACCAACTCCACGAAAGACTTGGGACCGAACCACTTGGTCTTTAATCCCGTCGAGATCGTCGTGGTCTTCCAGGCGCCGGCTACGAGGAAGCGCTTCAAGAGCAGGTTCCGCTTCGCTGTCGCCCACGGCCTGGACTTTGAGGTAGTGCTCGAGGGCGAGGGCCACCTGAACGAGCAAGAGATCGCAGATCAAGACCGGTCAATCGTTAGAACCAGCGCGCTGGAGCACTCGCACCAGATCTTCAAGAAGATCCTGCGGTGAGCCAGCCAACGAGCCGATGGTGAGCTACAGTGTTTCCCAGCCATTATCCAATAGATAGCGAGAGGGATGCAGTTTGGCATTGTGTGGTGGGGTCGTTAAGGAGAGCTATTAGCCTCGCTCTCCTCCGTGTGTGAGGCTCCCTCTATAGCACTGTGACCGACTTACGAGCGGAGGTTAAATACAGTTTTCGTCCAGCCGTCCTGGTGCGGCACGAGCTCGAGCACCGAGTGGAAGGGGATCTCGAGGTCGGCGCAGTTCTCGATGGGTACGCCCAGGAAGTACGAGTAGAGCACTTGCAGCGTCGAGATGTGCGAGACCACGAGCACGGGCCCCGTGTGCTGCTCGATGTCGATCAGGATCGGCTCGATGCGCAGCATGAGATCGTAGTACGACTCGCCACCCGGGAACCGCGTCTTCCACGGGTCCTTCATGTACGCCTCGTGCGCCTCCTGTGAAGATACAGTAGACAGCAGCGTTAGCGCGTAGGCTAGGCTCACTTGGGTAATAGACACCACCGTGTTTGGTACGTAACGTACCGGCATCTGCTCCTTCATCTGCTCCATGCTCATGCCGTAGCACTCGCCCTTGTCCAACGGATTCAGCGTCGCCACTTGCACTAATGACGACCAATGTACAGCATTGTTAGAGTCATTACAACTCACACACCAGTCTACAGTATGGCAGAGCCAACACACACACTCTTACCTCGCTTGCCTGGCGGCAAGAACTGGGCCGTCTCGACGGCGCGCGGCAGCGTCGAGGTCATGATGAGCGTCTGGCTGGGCGCGTCGTCGTCACCCGTGAACACGCCCGTCGAGTCGTCCATGCACGCGGCCGTGCGCTCGTCGACGAACTGCGCGAGCGAGTAGGCGAACTGGACGCCCAGCGGGCTCAGGCGTGCGGACCGCGACGCGATGCACGGGTCCTTGCTGATCGCACGAAAGTCCTTGCGCACCTCCGTGCAGTGGCCCGCGCGCACGAGCCAGATCGGCCGGTGCTCAATGTGGAAGCTCATCATGTACGGCAGGATCGACTTGGCCACGTGGCCGTAGCTGTTGGAGGTGGGAAAGTGGTTCACCCATTAGTTCAGAGAGCTTATAGATCAAGGATGGCAAGCCGGTAGAGATAGAGAGATACGTACATGCCCTTGGCGTGCACCTTGGACTGCAGGTCGAAGAGCTTGATGTAGCTGATGCCCTCGCCGTCCTCGAGCGCCTCATAGGCCGCCTCGTAGTTCGTCATGCGCTGCTTGAGGTCGTCGATGGCTTGCTCGACGCTCATGTGGCGGTAGTCGGGGCTCGACGTAACCTTCTGCGTGATGTTGGCGTTGATCACGGCCTCGTTCGTGCAGATGCTCTCGATGAACACCACGTGCACACTCATCTTGTTGGTCTTGGCGAACGCGTCGAAGGTGTCGAGCAGCGTCTGTCTCCGGTGCTTGGTCGTGTTCGTGGCGTCAAAGACCGCGACGTCGCCGCCCTTTTCGCCGCCGCGGCCCGTGAGGAACCAGTCCTGCACCTGCTGCAGCGACTGCATAGCGAGCTGCTCGCGCTCCTCCTTCGCGCGCGTGTTGTTCGGGTCGAAGAACGTGTGGTCCTGCGTGCCTGCGCAGAGCGTGCGGCGCAGCTGGCCGACATTAAACACCTCGCTCTTGAGCCCTTTCCAGCAGAGGAACTTCCAGAGCTTCTTGGCGATAAACGACTTGCCGCGCGCGGGCAGTCCGACCATCACGAGCACGAGCTTGTCCGCCGTGGGCGTAAAGAGCTTGCGCTCCGAGATCGTGCGGTTCTCGCTCGAGAGCCGCTTCAGGTGGCCGTGCGGGTTGGCCGGCAGCCCTCGCAGCGGCGAGCCGCCGCCGTCCATCCGCACGTCCCGCGCACCAGCAGTGTTGTCCACAGAGGACGACGAGGCCGTGGAGAGCGCTGGAGAGACGGGCGGCGTCCTGGACACGGACTCGCTGAGCGGCAACGTCGCTGCTCGCAGTTGCGGCTGCGGCTGCGGCCCCAGCGGCGGCGTGAGGCGCGCGGACTTGCGGCGCGGCACGTAGCTCTCCGTGGCGATGGACGTCGTCATCCGGTTATGCAGTTGTGTGTGTGTGTGTGTGGCTTGTGGCGCTCGTCGTGTGGCGGTGATGACGCTTCAATGGACGGAAGAGAATGCGGAACCTGAATCTCGAGTGACTGCGCGAGAGTGACGCTTGCTTGCTGGTCGTTGCTGCTTGGCGGCGCTTGTTTATTTGCGGCCAGATGTTTTCTTAGAGCGGGCCAGTAATCGGGAGTGAGAAGCAGGTACAGTCTGTGTCGGCTGTTGTGGCAAACTGAAGGCAAAGAAATAAGAGTCATCATACTGATCGCGTGTTTGTGGACATGTTGGGGTTGGAGAGTCTCCTGCTCCAACCGCTGATCAGTATTGGCTCCGACGCTCCGACTCGCTGAGAGAAGAAGCGAATTCGAAAGCAACGACTCCGAGCCCGCTGGCGTTTACAGATTTCTGCTCACTGGGGCGATGCTTGAAGCGCGACAGTGGACAATGGCAACCGTACCAGCCTGTACAGTACCTGCCGGACGTGTGCAGCTTCATGTGTCTGCTATAGTTTGCTGAACGGTGAGCTTTGACAAGCAATGCACAGCGGCTGATGTCAGCCAAGTCTCCAAGTTGCTGTGTCGATTCGATTCGACTGCTTCGTCTGGGAGGAGGTCGAAAAAAGGACCAAGAGCTCTCCACGATTTCACCTGCCGTGTGTGCTGAAAGCCTTTTCGCTGAATACTTCACCGTTGACGCCGTTATAAACGACGCTACGTCAACAGCAAATACAAGTGTCGCTATACGCGAAGCTCAGTGTACCACTTCGTGATGGATGAGCGTGGATGAGCGAGTGAGAAGGTGCGACAACAAGATGCCGAAGGAGAGTCTCTCTCTCTCTCTCTCTCTCTCTCTCTCTCTGCGTTCTCGTGGACGTCAGGGCCTGTTGAAGAAGGCGCTCGTGTGGCTGCGCATTCAACTGACACGCACTCTCGTTCTCTCGCCGTGCAGGAGCAGCACGAGCACGCGATACATAATGCAGTCTTCATATATTCCTTCCAAGTCTTCGCTGCCCGGAGCGCTCACTATCCCCTCCCCGTCATGTTCTGCTTCCAATATCAACCTACACGCGCTGGAGCTTCTGCTTCTGCTTCTTGGTGAAGAGCGCCGCGTGGCCCTCGAGCACGTTCATGCGCGCGCGGTGGGGGGCGGTTTTCCGCGCGAGGAACTCCTCGGCGCTCGCGCTCAGCGGTCGCGTTTGCACGCGCGCGGCTTCGTCCACGGTCTGCACCTGGATGTGCCCGAACTGACGGATGTGCGATTTCTTCTTGAGCACGGCGCTCAGGCGCTTCGCCGCCGCCTTCTCGCGCGCGGCCTCGGCCTCCTGCTCGGCCTCTTCTTCCCTGTATTAATATCGCCATCAGTAAAAACAAGCGTCAACACGTCGTTACACTGGAGGCGCGCTTGGAAAACACAACGTACTCGTGGTGTGCTACGACCGCGGACAGGATGTCCTCTGGGAGCTCTTCGACGGCATCCTCTGCTTCTGCCTTCTCACTAGCGCGCGTGACTCTCTTTCTGCACAAAATCCAAGCCGAATAGCAACATAACCAGCGGCTCCGTTAGCACACGCGCATGAATACACTCACTGGACGCGAGCGTGGCAGCGCTCCATGACGCCATGCTGCTAAACGCATGAATACACGGGGCAAACGCACCGCTTGTTGCTGGCGGCGGCGCTCTTGCGCGCCTCCTTCTCCTGGCGCTGGAGCTCCTCGACCTGCTGCTTGGCGCTCTGCTTGGACACGACCTCCGGCGCCTCGTCGTCGCTCTCCGTCGCGCTGTCGTTCTCGCGCGGCAGGTTCTTGAACTCGTCCTCGCCGCTCATGCTTGTGGTGCTTGTCTTCCTGGCTTCGTTGTCTTGCTTCTTCTCGTCACTATCGCTCGCTGTTATTGCTCGGGCGGATAATTTCACGGCATGTTTCATTCATCCACCAGTCAAATTATTGGCCAATCAGGTCGCGCCGCTGCGGCTTTTCAAGCCCGTTTCAAAAATGGATATCCAAATCATTCCCATCACACACGCACGAGCACGACGAAGATGGCCGATGCTACAGCGTCGCCCGCACCCGCTGCTTCTATAGACGCCACAGGCGATAATGCTGCTACTAGCACCCGCCGCCGTCGTGTGCGCGAGCTGGTGCTCGCAGCTGCCAAGGCGCGTGCGCAGCAGGCGCTGACCCTCAGCACCAACAACGAGGATGGTGACGCCACCACGGCCACGCCGCTCTTCGCGCCGTACAGCCCGTCGCCCGTGAGCATGATTAACGCAGTCTGGGAGTATCTGGACGTGCGCACACCAAGTGTCCCCATCGCGACCGAAGACCTGCTCGTGGACCTCGGCTGCGGCGACGCGCGGTGGCTCATCTCGGGCGTGCAGCGGTACCGTTGCCAGGCGCTCGGCATCGAGATCGATGGCGCACTCGTGGAGAAAGCGCAGCACGCAGTGGAGAGTTTGAAACTAACTGACAGGATCCGCATCGTGAAGGACGACATCATGCGCGTCGACATCTCACAGGCGCGCATTGTGATCGTGTACGCGTTCGCCGAGTCGCTGCACGGCATCCGCGCGCACCTGGAGAGTCAGCTGGGCGAGCGCGCAAGCGTCCTGTCCATTGGGGTACGTCTGTGTGTGTGCTTTGCTAACTGGGCTGGTTCTTGGATGACTGACGTTCCCACTGTCTATTATGCGATTGTGTGGCTATAGTTCCGCGTCCCCGAATGGAAGCCCAAGTGGTCCGACCGCGTCGACGGCCTGCGTTGGTACTTCTACGAGCTCCCGGCTTGCAGGCTGTAACAGCCCTTGTCACCAAGTAAACAGAATAGCCACTCATGCAAACCAAGGTGTTGTGCGCTCTGAACCTTCCAGCATAGTACTTTGAGTGAACGACCTGCAAATCATCACAGCTCTTGTATGTGGCACTCAGGCTTCGCTCATGAGGTTCGCGAGCCTTCGCTTCACTTCCTCGATCTCCGCGAGTACCATTCGATCCAGCTACATACAGGCACGGACGACAGACAACACGGTCGTTTTGTTACGACACTGAACCATTTTCCGATACTGATAGACAAGTATCGCACCTTTTTGCGTTTCTCTTCGGCTTTCGCGACTCTGTCGATCAGGGTGTGAGAGCTGCTCGACGCCTGGCGCTTCGCTTCAGCTGCTCGCTCTCGAGTCGCGACCCTCAGCTCTTCTCGCAGCAGTGCCGAGAGCGACGTAGACGATGAAGTTGTGGACGTTTTCCCATCGGGGTGTGGAGTCAGCTCTCGTTCGGCTCGTTGGGCTTTTCTTCGCTTGACTCTTATGCGTTGCGGCTTCACTCGCTCCTTTTTCTTGTTGTTGATGCTGCTCACGTCCTGGATCTGTTGAGACCCCTCTCGTTTCCGACGCTCGGCGGCGTTCACGAACTCCGTGAGCTCTGAGACCGTGTTGCTCCTCACGAGCGACGGCCCACCTTGATTTGTTGACAGATCAGCTGCACTCGCTGCAGTCACTGAGGACTTTCGCGACGAAAAGCCCGAGCTTCGACGGCCCGTTTGCTGAATCAGCTCCGTCAGCGAGGCGCGTCCAATGCTCTGCTGCCGGTGAACCACGTGCCACTCGGCAGCTTCGAGCTTCTCGAGCACCTGGTTCAGCGAGCCTTCGCCCATGGAGCTCATGCGATCAGGAGGTAGCAACCCCATGATGACGGCAGTGGCGAGCGGGTCTTTGCTGTCACCACCAACTGCTGACGGCGACAGAAGACGACTGCTTGGGTCTCGACTGATCATTCCCAGCTTTCGCTTCGTTAGACCATGCATCAAAGGAGGTGGCAACTCTGTCGACTCATCTTCACCAGCCTCATCTCGACTCTGTTGCCTACAAACGCTGTCTTCTGCTGGCGGAAGAGGCGCAGCTGACGGCAATCGACTGAGCTGTAAGCTGATACTGCTAGGCTGTTGTGGACTGGCTGGCGTTGATGACTCCAGCTGTGGAGGTGCTGTGACCTGTTCCACAAACTAAAGGCGACAGAGGCATGGATGTCGTTTGAGTGCTCAGACAGTGACACTAGGCTTGCAGGTGTGCTTGTTGGCTTTCACGTACCTCATCTGAGCACTCGGTGCAGATCCCATCGATAGAGTAGAGCTCTGTCTTTCCGTGACGGATGCAAAACCCACCCGCCCTCGGCTCGTCGTGCAGCGAACCAAAGAAATTCCGACACGAGCGCAGCGCAGACTCGCACAGATTCCAGAACTCTGCCAGTAAGCAAAAACGATTGCAATGACAGTCAGTGCAACTTGGACAGTGGTTGATTCATAAACCAGAAAGATACGGGCACCTTCAAAGTTGATCTCGCCACAGCCAATGCGGTCGAACTCTGCGAGCACCTCGCCGAGTACCTGGCTCTGCACGAGCGACGTCAAGATCGTGCCAAACGTGACATACTCCTGCTTGTCGAGCACCTCCGAGAGGCTTGAGAGCTCTGGCGCACCCAGGTTCTCGCGAACCTCAAGTGGATCCAAGAGTTTTGGTATTGCAAACTGAGTCATGAGGTTCTGAGGCAGGCACTACATCGCTCAGCACAGTCATGGAATCATCACAGGTTAGAAATCACAAAAGCTTTGTAGGATAAGCATACGAAGCGGAGCGTAGCAGAAGCCTTACCTTTGACAGCGACCGCACCTCGGCGATGTCGATGTAGCCGTTGTCCTGCACCTCCATCTCTTCAAAGATCTCGCAGAGCACGAGTGCCTGGGCTTTCGCTCGAAACGAGTCATTGGGTTGAGCTGGGTTCTTCAGCGCTTTATCACCAATGGACTGAACTTTCCCGAGCCTGACGTCGCCGTCAATTCCATTTGCTTCAAGCCGCAACTTCGTCGTATTCTCCTTACTTGCTCGTGCGCGGAAGAATGCTGGGTGAAAGCCAGCACTCTCGCATCTTCGGATCACACGATTCCAGATCGTGCGCCGCTCTGGAGCGTGCTGCGTTGACTTCTTCGACACTGGTTTCCAGTCGCACTGATACAACCAAAACGGTTCCACGAGCGCCTCGAGGGCTCGCAGCTCGACGTTAGCAGGGATCTCTTGGCTCTTGAGCAGCACGAGCAGTAGTTCACCAAGTACAATGAGCGCAGGCACGCTGGCGAGCTTCATGTCATTGAAGATTCGGTCGACTGAGAACTTTCGCGTGAGCTGGAAACTCGCAGCATTGCGCCATGCAAGCGGTACGCCCCCAACGCCAATTCCATCTTTCGGGAGAATGAAATTCGCACTTCGCAGTAGAATTCCGAGCAGGAACGTGGGGAGCACAGTCACCTCGCCAGCGATTCGAAAGATGATGCGCCTCGCAGCGGTGATCGCGATCGTGAGTGGCTTCCCCGACAGAATCGGCCGTCGATTTATCATGTCAGTCGCAGCTGGATTTGAAGCAGAGGTTGCCGAACCAGCAAGTTGATGATTGCTTTTGCCGAAGTCTCGCTGGAACTGGAGCAGTGAGTCTCGCGTCGAGCTCACGGACAATCGACGCGTAGATGTTGATCGACTCGCCTTCGGCAATTCCCCTAAAGCAGCAGCAACCGGCATCGCAATGCCTTTGAGTCTTCGGGAGCTGTTGGCACCAAGCTGGGAGAGCTCGTGGGTACCGACGATCGCGCGGTTGAGCCTTCCATTGTGCCCTGCCATGTGCGATCGCATCGGCACGACGGAGATGTACTCAGACGGCATGAGCGCGCCGACCCAGTCTCGTGGTACTGCCAGACCCGTGTAGCAGATCGCCGGTGGGGGCCAGTAGACACCCATGGGCTCCTCCCTCAGGAAATCTTTCCCCACGAGAATCTCGCGCACATGGCCGAACGGCACACTATCAACTAGTAGCCCCAGCGTGAGCTTCAGCGTTAAGAGCCCATAGACATCAGTACGTATCTCGATCAGGTAATCCGTACGACTCTCTGGTAACAGTGAGTTCCCAAAGCGCTTGGCGGCAGTGATAAGCGGCCGCAGCGAGAGCACCGTGCAGCCGTGGAGCTCGTCACCGTGGATTGTCTTCATCTTGATCAGCAGGCGCTTCTCGAGACAGTAGTCTG
The DNA here is from genome assembly GCA_023333845.1 of Globisporangium polare. NCBI lineage: Eukaryota > Oomycota > Peronosporomycetes > Pythiales > Pythiaceae > Globisporangium > Globisporangium polare. The sequence goes on along the minus strand of JAASFQ010000135.1, from coordinate 892 downwards.
CAAACGAGTCGAACGTTGCGCAGAAGTAGTGAATCCGGGTCTCGCAGAGCTGCCATCGGTTCGGCGTGTGGCACTTGCTGCCTTCCAAGTGCAGCCGGTTGAATACCTGACCAAGCTGGTACTCGAGGTAGAAGTCGGTGGGCGCGAGGTCAGGACCGCCATCCTGTAGCTCGTGGAAGAAGAACGCGAGCCGCATCTGCGTGCACGTCGGGTCCACATCTTCACCCTTCACGGCTGTGTACTCATTTACCGAATGGCGCTCGTCCGCTGGTCCACGGGTCAAGCTCGGACAGGATTCGGACTGGAAGTGCTGGATCTGGTCGAGAACAGCTCGCATGGGCTTTGTCGCAAATGCAGGCGGTGTGTCGCGTCCGGACAGGAACGCCAGGTCGAAGATATCTTTTGTCGCTCTTGCATCGTGCATACTGGTGCTCATGCTGCTCTCTGACAATTGGTGGTCAGCAACGGACTCACTCACTGCATTGAAGATTCCATGGAACTCGAGCGCAACGTCGTGCAGCTTCTGCTGTTGCTTGTAGATGCTATAGCAGAGCAAGCAGACTGTGAACTCGGCTGTCTGTACCGGTGACTTGCGGAGCGTCACGACTGCACTCTCCCACGTCGGCATGAGCACTGCTCGCTGCCGAAGCAGGTAGATCGTGTCGATCGCCATCTTGAGCGTCATGCGGTACTCCTTGAGCTCCTTGAGCACGCCGCCATGCAAGTCGTCGCTGTCCTTCAACAGCGTAATGATCTCCTGCGTGAACGCTTTCGAGAACTCGCACAGTGAGCCGCAGAGGAAGCACTCCGGGATCGTGAGGTTTAGGTTCTTGTCTGCTGGCGCTGTTGCTTCTGATACCGATCCTGAAGAATTGAAGGAGATCAGCATCTG